>CABHPR010152335.1:0-54655 GCA_902168415.1 Peromyscus melanophrys | reverse complement strand
GGACGATGTGTCTGTCCCTTGGGCTTAGCTCTCGGCCCCTGTCCTTTGCCTGATAATGTGCTTGGCGGCTTGTGCCTTCTCAACCTTGTTTTTCCTTGCCTCACTCATAGGGAATAAGCCTTCCTTCCAGCAATAGAAGCCCAACATCCCCTCTGGGATGCCTCCATGCTTAACGCCTTATTTAAAGGCTTCTCAACTCACCCGCCCTTGCACCCGGAAATGGCTCAGATACCCCTTAAACAACCGGATAAAATGAGTGGCTAGTGGCACTTTAGACATTTTATCCCCTGACATTTTACGAGAGCTTTCTAACTTTTGCCAGTGGACCAGTAGATGGAAAGAGTTCCCTTCTGTTATCTGAGCTCCAAAGCCTCTCTCCATGCTCCCTGCTCACCTGCTCATGTGCTCCTAGCTAGGCAGTCTGAACTAGAGGAACCCTCCCCCACCACTCTGGACCCTGGTAAGGAACCCCCACCTTTCTGACCTCTGCATACAACTGCTCCTTCAGCTCCTCCAGCTCCTGCGTCCTCTCGATTCACGAGTTGTAACGGGTTGCTCCGACCATCCAACTTTCACTCCTCTTGTCTCCTGCCACTAAGGAACCCCACCCTAGCCGAGCCAGCCCGCCGACCATTCTCCCCTTGTGAGAGGTTGCTGAGTGAATGGACGGCCAAGGCACGTGTCCCCTTCTCACTAGCAGAACTCTCTCAAATAGAAAAGAAACTGGGTCTTACACGTCCAGCTCCTACCTCTTTCATAGAAGAATTCCAATATATCACCCAACCTTACAGTCTCACCTTTCATGCTATATATATGATCCTAACTAACAACCTACTTCCTGAGGAGCACAGGCGAGTTTGGGAGCAGGCTAGAATACATGCAGATGAAATTCACCAGACTAATGCAGCTCATCCACCTGGGGCAGAGGCACTTCCCGATAGAGACCCATGATGGGATTTTAACACCCCAGGTGGCACTCTAGTCATAGACCAATTTACAACCTGCCTCCTGGCAGGTCTCCATAAGGCTCCTTAAACCAGTGAGCTATGAGAAACTCCAGGAGATCTTTCAGGGCAGACAAGAAAATCCATCTCAGTTCCTAGACTGCCTCACAGAGGCCTTCTTACAATATACTAATCTAGATCCTGAAAGCTCAGAGGGCAGACAGTTCTTTAAGACCCATTTCTTTTCCCAGAGCTTCTCCAACATTAGGGCCAAGCTTAAGCATTAGGAGAGAGGCCCCTAATTCCACAGGCAGAAGTCTTAGTGCTGGCCTTTAAGGTGTACCATGGGAGAGAAGAGAAAGCCTGTAAACAAAAATACCAAATGTTGGCCAAGGCCATCCAACCAGCCTCAGTGACTGCCTGGGCTCCCTTTCCCCCTGGGACTTGAGGACCACTGGGTTCCTGTTTCAAATGTGGTCAGGAAGGTCACTGGGCCTGGTCTTGTCCTAATCCCCACAGGCCCCTGGGCCATGTCCAAAGTGCACTATTGACACTGGTCAGTTGACTGCCCCCCCACCTTGTGGCATGAGGACATCAGATACAGACCACCCTTCAGCCAACCTTCTAGGTCTGGCCAAGGACAACTGAGGGTTCCTGGGCTCCCTTGACCTAACCACTGTCATCTCTGACAGGAGCCATGGGTAGTCATCATGGTATCAGGGTGGCCTACATCTTTTCTTTTGGACACTGGGGCCTCTTACTCAGTCCTGAGGGAATTTGGGGGACCTACCTCCCCTTCTCATCTCCCTGTTGTTGGGGTAGGGGACAGTCTTACCCACCTCATCAGACCCACCACTCAGCTGCATTTTCAGGGGTATCCCTCTCACCCATTCATTTTTGGTTGTACCAACTTGCCCTGTGCCCTTAATGGGAAGAAATTTTTTAGCCAAAGTGGGATCTTCTATTTCTTTTGCTCCCCCCAGTCACCTGACCCAAGACTCACCAGCAGCGCCTCTCCTCCTCCCCCTAGCCACCTATCCCACTGGTTCCAACATGTCATTTCCTCTGCCAACCTCCCAGGTGGACCCTGAAGTCTGGGATACCCCGAACCCTTCTTTTGCTAGGAACCATTCCCCACTGTCATCCAATTACAGGACTCCACCCAGTACATTATTCAAGCTCAGTATACACTCTCACTCCGGAGCCTTAGGGAACTTAATCCTATCATCTCTGACCTTCTAAGAAAAATCGACTTCACCCTACATCCTCTCCTTTTAACATCCCTGTACTTGCAGTTAAGAAATCTAACAGAATCTACCGTCTGGTCCAAGACTGCTGGGTCATTAATTCTGCAGTGGTCCCCCTCTATCCTGTGGTGCCTCACCCTTACACGCTCCTCTCCACTATCCCCTCAGGAACCTTCCATTTCTCAGTTTTGGATCTCAAGGATGGTTTCTTCTCTATCCCTCTCAGCATTCAGTCTCAAAGTATCTTTGCTTTTACCTGGACTGACCCTGACACTCACTTCTCCACACAGCTTACCTAGAATGACCTACCCCATGGGTTTGGGGACAGTCCACACCTATTTGGCTAGGCCCTAGCTTCTAACTTATTCTCTTTGTCTCTCCCTAACTCTAAACTCATACAGTATGTAGATGATATTCTACTTTGTAGCCCATCATTACAAATTAGCCTAACTAACATCTGCCCTTCTAAATTTCCTGTCCAGCTGGAGCTATAGAGTCTCACCTTCCAAGGTCCAACTGTCCACTCCTCAGGTAACTTAATTGGGTCTAACGATTACCCCAACTCACAAAGCCATTTTTTAGATAGAAAGCACCTAATTTGGTCTCTTGTCCCCTCTACTAAAGAGCAGATTTTATCATTTCTAGAAATGGCTGGCTTCTGACATTTCTGGATCCCCTCTTTTTCCTTCCTTCCTCTTATACAAGGCAGCTCTTGGCTGTCCACATGAATCCCTCCTCCATCCCATTACTAAGCCCTTTTAGAAGCTCCAACAGGCTCTCCTCTAGGCTCCAGCCCTTCATCTCCCAGACCTAACTCATCCCTTCTCCCTCCTGTTGCTGGAGAGCTTCTCTCTAGGTCTCACCAAGCCCCGTAGTCCCACAACCCATGTATAAAATAATCACTCAGATGCTTATATTACTTACAAACTGTACGGCCATGGCAGGCTTCTTGCTAAGTGTTCTTATATCTTAAACTAACCCATTTCTATAAATCTATACCTTGCCACGTGGCTCGTGGCTTACCGGCATCTTTACATGCTGCTTGTCTTGGCAGTGGCTGGCAGTCTCTTCCTCCACCTTCCTGTCCCTCAATCTTTCTCCCTGTTAGTCCCGCCTATACTTCCTGTCTGGCTACCGGCCAATCAGTGCTTTATTTATTAACATATTTGTCATACAGAACATCCCACAGCACCCTCCATGTAACAGAAAAGGAGGGATATGCCCTTGGGGTCCTAGGCCATCAGCTGGGACCTTCCTTTGCACCTGTAAGCATACTTGTAAAAAAAAAAAAAAAAAACTAGACCTCACCACTCAGGGATGGGCACCCTGCATACGTGCTTTAGCAGCTGCTGAGCTCCTTATTCATGAATCAAAGAAACTAACCTTTGGGCCACCCACCACTATCTTCTCCTCCCACAACCTGTCCTATCCCTTAACTTTCAAAGGCTTACAAACTCTACCTCCTTCCCAGGTTCTTTCTCTCCAAGTGGGATTAGTGGAAGATGCCACACTACTTTCCAATCTTGCCCACCCTTCAATATCTCAAATCTTCTTCTTGACTCAATCCCCACCCACACCACTAACCAGCAGGCTGAGCTGACAGCCCTCACCCACGCCTTCCTATTAGCACAAGGACAATTCCTAAACACTTACACACACTCGAAATATGCTTTTCATATCCCCCTGTCCATGCTACCATCTTGAAAGAGCACAGGGTACTTACAAAAAAGGAGGATCCATAACTAACTCAGGTCAAATTTTGGCCATGCTAAAAACCTCCCATCTCCCCAGAGCTACAGGAATTATTCATTGCCGGTCTCATCAGACCAACAACTCCATCATCTCTAAGGGGAATAACCGAGGAAATAACAAGGCAGCTAAGACGGTGGACCTCCAAGGCCCAGACTCACCTCACCCACTGCAGGGAATCCATACACTACAACCCACATCCTCACAGTCACCCCGACACTCGACAAATTCTGTCCTATCTACATCAGCTCTTTCATCCTGATAGTCAGGCTCTGTCTCATTTTGTCAAGGCCCACCTCCAGCCCACCCCTGAGGACTTGTATTTCTTAAAAAACTATTATTGCCTCTTGCAAAATTTGTCAAAAGTCAGACCCTAATTCCAAATTATCATAACCTCCCTTTTTCTACCCACCAGGCCAGTGGATCCCTCCCAGGGACTGACTGGCAACTTGACTCTACTCACATGTCCACAGTCAGATGGGTTAAGTATCTCCTGGTTCTAGTAGATGCATTTTCAGCCTGGGTTGAGGCTTTTCCAATTACTAACAAATGGGCTCAGATAGTCTCTGACCTCCTACTCTGGGAGATTACCCTCCGGTTTGGGATCCTCCTTCTCTCCAGTCAGACCGTGGTCCTGAATTTATCTCCCATATTTCCCAAACCTTATCTAAAACTCTCAGCATCCCTTGGCATTTTCATATCCCATATCACACTCAGTCCTCAGGAGAGATAGAATGAACTAACTGCTCCTTGAAAAATAGTCTTGTTAAAATGTCACGGGAACTTCACCTTGACTGGGTAAAGCTCTAGCCTCTGGCTCTTCTCAGGCTCCAGGCTCTCCCCAAGTGGCCTCTTTCCATCTTGCCATTTGAACTCATGTATGGGAGACCAGTCCTAACCTCTGGCCTCCCATCTGAACTCTCACCTCTCCCTGATCACCTACTGACCCCCCCTCCCCCCACTCTATCATCTATGCTCTCTCCTATGGAACTTTGCTGACCACTCTCTACCCCAGCCATGCGCCAACCCCTGCCCACCTCCAATCCACATCGGGGATCAGGTCCTTCTCTCTCCTCCAGAACAATGCCCATCACCCCTTTCCTGTAAATGGCAGGGCCCCTTCAAGGTAATTCTCGTAACCCCCACAGCTGCCAAGCTTGAGGGTCTTCCTCATTGGATTCACTTATCTCACCTCCAACCCTTTACTCCCCCACCTCAGGATAATCTTTCCTCATACACAGTAACTTAAATGGGGCCCTGCTCCCCTAAGTTCCAGAGGACACTGAGATCCACTGCTTTGTCTCCAGTTTCAGAAGAATGGGGTTCCACCCCACAACCGTACTCAACTCTACCAGATTGCTTTCCTTCCTGACCCCCTCTCTGCGTTCTCCTGTCTCTACTGATCACACTCTGCTTCAATTTCCTCTCTATGTTATCTCCAATGACATATTAAAACACCTCTAATTAAACTAATTAGCTGTTGTTACAGGACTACCAACCATTAGCCACAGAGCTGGAGGTGTAAGAACTATCAAACATGCCCGGGTGGTAAGAAACACCAATACCACAGAGATCTCCACATCCCTAGACTTGAGGGAAACTCACAGAACAGATTTTAATAAAACAGTTTATTACTGACTGCCCTCAGAAATGAACCACCTGAGTCTCCTGCTAAGGTGATGCCATGATGACAGAAAAGGAACAGGTGCCCTAAGGTTTGTTCAGGTGGAGATAGAAAACTTAATTGGTAATAAGGAGACAATAAAGCATGGTCCAGATTCCGCTCTCACTATATGACCGTCCATAACTTTAACATTAACCAATAAAATTTGGATAGGTTATTAATCTAATTCTAGCAGAGTACTAAACACTACACTCTACCACTATATTATCATAGCCACAAGCTCAGATTTTGAATTCTCTTGGGCTTTTTAATATGTCTAAAACTTCTCTCTTTTGTAAACTTAAAAATTCTTGTAAGCTCCAGGAAGTAAACTTGGATCCACCCAAACAGATCAGATTCACTCCAGATAAGGGCCATCCTACCTTCTCCTGGTCTAAGGACCCCCTGCCTCAATTACCAGGCTCTAAGGAAAATTTTTCCTAAACATAACTTTATCTTTTGCCCTGCCTGCATCCTTCAGATCCAGGCATCCATGGACAGCTACCCCCAGGATGACATGGACAACATCCCAGCTTTCTCAAGTCCCCCAAAGATGACTGATGCCCACCAAGTCATCAGAAGCAGTTTTGAGAACCCAGAGCCCTCATTTCCTGTCCACCTGCCACCCCACATCCTCACATTTAATTACAAATGAAAAGGTGGAATGTTAGCATTTCCAGAACCTCTGGCTGCTTCCAAGGTCCTACAGCTGTGCATGTGCTGTCAGTATTCAGGCAAAATGCTTATTAGCTAGCCCAGGGCCTTCTGGCTGTGCATCACTATGTATGGATTCTATGCACATGCATTGCGTGGCTGTGCAAGCCTTTGCAGGCATGCGCCCAGATCCCCTTATAAGCAGACTCTGCCCACCCTGTTCTCTCTCTCTCTGCCACCTTCCTTTCAGAGGCTGCCTCCATGAACCCCCTCTTGCTGTGGATATCGTTCTGTATAAATAAAACACTGATTGGCCAGTGGCCAGGCAGGAAGTATTGGCGGGACTAACAGAGAAGAGAATTCTGGGAAGTGGAAGGCTGAGGCAGAGAGACACTGCCAGTCGCCGCCATGACAAGCAGCATGTGAAGATGCCGGTAAGCCACGAGCCACGTGGCAAGGTATAGATTTATAGAAATGGATTAATTTAAGATACAAGGACAGTTAGCAAGAAGCCTGCCACGGCCATACAGTTTGTAAGCAATATAAGTCTCTGTGTTTACTTGATTGGGTCTGAGCGGCTGTGGGACTGGAGGGTGATACAGATTTGTCCTGACTGTGGGCCAGGCAAGAAAACTCTAGCTACACCCTCTTTCTCTTCATACCCCCATAATAAACTCTTAAAGTGGGTTTTGTTGTACTTTGTGGTCCATTCTTGCTGCTGGTAAATACGACAGTGAGTTCCAGGCCAGCCTGGTCTATAGAGTGAGACTGTGTTTAAAAACTAAACAAAACAAAAAGCACAGAAGCCAAGGAAATCCATTTGAGCCCTTGCAGTCTTCAGGTGGCTTTGTGGGGGTGGGGGACATACCCACAGGTGTCCTGTCTGTCGGGGTTGTGCCCCTCCTCCACTGGTGGATGCTTACTGGTTTAGTAACCAGACAGTTTCTTCCTCTTTCAGGATTTATTTTGAAATCAAATCCTGCATACTTATAATTGGTAAGTGAGTGTTACAGTGTCGCACAACAAAAGCAGGCAACTCACTCCTTTCAAATATGGAAACCTAAGATCATACAACAACTGCAATCACTCACAAAAAAGTTCTTCCTGCTCAGTCCCCACAGCAGAAACGAAAGTGGCTGGGAGTCCAGTCCCCCCCCCCCCGCCCCACCCCCTGTACACACACACACACACACACACACCCTTACACAATGCCCAAAAGGAGAACTTCAGAAGGACTGACTGTGCAAAGTACCCTGTTTCTACCTGGACACCTCAGGCTGCCCCTGGAAGACTGAGGCAGCTCTCCCCTGAAGACTTGGTTGAATATTATGGTGGTCTTAATGAGAATGGTCCCTATAGGCACATATAGTTGCATGTTTAGTCCCCAACTGGTGAACTGCTTTAGGGAGGATTAGAAGCTGTGGCCTTGGAAGAGGTGTGTCATTAGGGATGGGCTTTGAGGCTTCAAAAGCCCATGCCAAGCCTCCGACTCCCACCTCCCCATTTCTCTCTTTCCATCTCTCTGCCTGATGCCTGCAGATCAAGATGTAAAGCTCTCAGCTACTGCTCCAGAATCATTCATTCCTGATTTCTCTCATGATGATGGACTAGCCCTCCAAAACTGTAAGCAAACTCCCAGTTAAATGCTGACTTTTGTAAGAGTTGCCTTGGTCATGGTGTCTCTTCACAACAATGGAACAGTGACAAAAACAAATATCACACCATTGCAGGGATGGCATTCTTTCAGGTCATGCCTTCCTAGTCTTGCACCAGTGTTTCTGAGCAAACTTCGTACAAATCATGCCTATTGGGATGAATCCTTCCCTGAAGGTCAGATTCAAGGGAATCCATTTTAAAATGTGAATTCATGCTTGGATACATCTGTGTCAAAACAGATGGCTGCTCCCTTCCATTCAAAGGTGAGAGGAGAATTATATGAACAACCTCTACCCAGATCATTGGCTATCTTCAGTCACATGTAATGAGTCAGAACTGAGCCATAACCACACTTGCTCTGTGCCAGGCACTAACCTGTTCAATCCTCATGACAATTTCATGAGAACTAAGTATTTTCTCCCTGTTTTAGACCAAAAGGGTTAAGTGACTTGTTCAAGTTCAAGTGGTGGGCACCAAGTTCAAATCCAGCCTGCTTGTCTCCAGAGTACATGCCTGTAGCCTTCAGGCCAGACCATATTCATAAATTACAGCATCTTCAGTTGGCAAGAACATGGAAAATAGAAACTATTCAAGTTACTACAAGATCTGTAATATTTTGGAATCTAAACTTATGAATTTTAATGTAAAAACTCAGTAATATAATTTTCTTTCAATGTAATTTTATTTCAATTTAATTATAATAAAGTTATAATCTAAAATTCTAAATAACTACATACCTATGAGTATGATTTTCCCTGTCATTAAATGACCTTTGTTCGCCAGTTTTTTATTTTTATTTTTGAAATATACATCTGCTTCTTAATGCATTCAAATTAAAGGAGAATGATATGTAATCTTTATTTTTAAATTATCATTGCATGTATAACACTCAATTCCAAAAAAAAAAACCAAAACAAGCAAAAAACAAAAACAAAAATACTGCGATCATATATTGCATGGAAATACTTGACTTTCTCGATCAGACTATTTAATCTTACTGAGGACCAGAATGACATTGCCTAGGCTCAAATGTGTCTTGGAGAAGCTATGCATTTATTCTTCCGTGACATCTCATAGGGGAAACAGCTTTTCCTTTCAAAATGCATTGGTAAAGGTGCTTTGAAGTAATGAATCCAAGGGTACCACAACCATTCAGTCATCATTACAGACACAGAGCTATCAGTATTTCATGTAGTCATGGCAGACCCTGACAATTTCATGATACTCCTATGTCTTAGGTATGCATGGCATGCCAGGGTGTCCGGTAACTATGACTGATCCAATGATGTGGCTTAAATCCAGCCATTCATCCTGATGGCAAACTGATTACTATTTAGAGGAGCATTTCTGATGGAATTAAGAAGCAAAGGTTCCCACAAATGACTGGTTTTCAGGAACAGAACTTTGTAATTGGATACACTCTACCTAAGGACATCTGCACAAACTGCCTCCTGAGCACTGTTCAGTTCAAATGTTTGGAGAGGAAAGCACATACGTCGCTAATTTCTCAATTGCGATGGCATGCCATTACTTCTTTTGATTGCTGTGCTGTGCATAAATGACAACATACATCAGAACCTGCTCCTGAATGGCAGTGAAGGCAATTTAGAGGCTTGTGCTGGAAATAGCAGCTAAACCTGAAAATTAAACCAGTCACTTTCAGAGCTTATAAAAAGAAAAACCTCTTTGTTTCTCAGATAAGTGTGCAAAAATAGCTGACTAGTGTCTCATTCCAGTGGAACAATGAGTTCTTACATGCTACATTTCCTCTGCCTTCTCTGTGGACTCAGCCCACTATTAATAGCACATGGCAATCTACTTGTTGGCTATTTAAAGCCTTCTTTGAAAACAAATGATTCGTTACCTGCACTCAGTGTCGGCGAGGCAGGTGCAGATGCTGTGTACTTACTTCGTCCACTTTCACTGCACACAAACATTCTCATGGTAAGCTTGGCATTGCCCAGCTCCAAAGTAGAGATGGTTGTGGACCCAGGATTTGATGCCATACAAGGAACTTCAAGATACCAGCTCCAAAAGGGTTAGCTGACCACAAGTATGCATACTCTTCATAGCTAGGAGCAAAAGTTTTAAAACAGAACACACATATGTGTATGTGTGCATTCAAATTGCTCTGAACTGTCAGTTATCAATCTTCTGAAAAGCAGATGTTCCAAGTTCAAGAAAGAATAGTTTCCCTTTGGATTCCACAGGGAGTAGTGCTGGTTACTGCTTTCTAAATTTCCCTGCTTTGAACAGGTCTGTGGTGGTCGTCCACCTTCCTCTTCATTGTCTTATTTACAGTGTGATCTCCCAGCTTTTCCTCGCCTCCCTTTCTCCTTCCCCTCGCCTCTCTGATCTGACCATCATCTAGATTCTAGGCATGTTTATTGATAGAAGCTGTGCTCTTATTTTTTTTATTCTTTGTCTTTTACATCATGTATCTTGACCCCATTCATTTCTCTGTCCCTTTGCATCCACCCTCCACCCCTGTACCGCCCCCCAATAAAACAAAATTTAAGAGAAAAAAAGGGAAAAAAAATCCCATCATGGAAGCTGCAGTGTGACACAGTGAGTCACACATTAAACCCCTTTGTCCTTATGTCTTTACTTGCAAGTGTTCACTGCAGAGAGTCTCTGGTTTCTACTACAGTATCGATGCTGGGCCCTCACTGGGACTCCTCTCCGATATCCTGCCGTTGCCTTGTGTTGTGGAGATCCTGCAGCTTTGGGTCTGCGGGGTCAGGCCCCTTCACGTACTCCAGCAGATCACAGATGGGGTGGATGTTGGAGTGGGCCAAGCTATAATCCTGATTCTGGACCTGAACAGCTGCAGGGTTGACCTGCCCACCAGTTCTCCCCTGTGCTCACCACCAGGGAGAGCTCTCCAGCATTGCCCCCAACCCCAGGCTAATTCACCTCTTGCCGCATTAGCAGGGGGCGGGGCCGGTTCTCCTGCTTTCACACCCTCGGGGCTGGCTTTCCCACACCCATGCCCTGAGGGCCAGCTCTGTGGTGTTGCCCAGGTGAGGTACAGGGGCCATTCTTCTGAGTGCTGCAGCTGGTGAGAGACAGGACAGTCCTCCTGCTCTGTGACCCCAGGGCCAGCTCCTCCACCTGTCTCAGGCATTGATGAGTGGGCGGTTGGTGGGGGAGGGCATCTCTCCTCCGCCCATGCTGCCACATGAGTAATGGCATAACACCCGGATTGTGTCACCCTCACCCCCTCTGACCACTGGGCAGCGTGAGAGGCAGGGCCCATTTCCTGAGCGCTGCAGCTGGTAAGGGGAGGGACAGCTCTCTCATTATCGTTTTTTTTAAAGTATTCCATTGGTTTCAAATCAAGTATCACAGCTACGCCATTTAAACAAAAGTGTAATTGATAAAAGCAACTCTTTCCCTTTTATGTCAACTCTTCCTCTCTTGGAAAACATTGCACTGAAGCAACACCCAAAACCTCTGCGGGCTATCCGACTGGCAAAGCTGACATGAAGAGAAGCTTTGTGTGACACACAGACTTGGCATTCATTGGGGTGAAAGTCAGTTAGCAGTATCGCACTCATTGTAGATGCTTTCTGCAATCCTGGGAATCGGTCCCCTCCTCACTTTACCACTCCTGCAGAAAACTTGTTTTCTTTCCTTAAAAGAATAATTGCTATATATAAAATAAGTAATAAATTGCTGGGTTCCATTGTCTAGCGCCCATGTGGTTTTATTAACTTCTATAGATTGGAAGTTTTCTTTTTCCTTTGTGAAAATGTTTATTGTTAAATAAAAGATGCAACTTTTCAAAACAAAATTCCAATCTAATATCACTCTTTCACATAGTAGTTCCATTTAAAAATATTTGAATATCAAGATGAGAGTGAAACAATAGAAAAATTAATTCAATGACATTTTTGACATGAGGACAAAAAGAATATTTTGTTCTCCAAGACAATTGACAAAACAGTTATGAAAGTTCAGACAAACAGCAGACTAAAAAATATAATGAAATTTCAGGACACTCATGGGTGAGATTAGCAAGGGCAGGGAAGAAGGGATAGATTAAGTGGCTTCTAAGACACCTTTCTGCCTGCCTGCCTGCCTGTCTGCCTGCCTCTGCCGGCCTGTGCCTGCCTCTGCCAGTCTGTACCAGCCTGTTTCTGCCTGTGCAAGCCTATGTCAACCTGTGCCTGCCTGTGCCAGCCTGTGTCTGCCTGTGCAAGCCTGTGTCAGCCTGTGCAAGCCTGTGCCTGTCTGTGCCAGCATGTGCCTGCCTCTCACAGAAACACACAGAGCCCATGCCTTGGAGTCCAATAAAACAGAGTTTGATTGACTTAATTAGTTTGGGAAAAAATGAGAATGTAACACTTTACATCATAATAAACTGGTGGATTCAATCTCAGAAGAACTGATTGTGCCTATTTTCACATGGAAGTTCTATTTTATGAGGCACCATTGGATTTTTCTCTTCTCCTCAGCTCTTTTCTTTCTGTCTTAACCCCAAACAGGTCAAACAGAGGGGAACCACTGCCTTGTTAAACATAGCAGCACACTGAAGTTATGCTCTGAGAAAGTATTGATAAAAGCAGAAGAAAAGCTTTTTATGGGGTATGTGGTCTCCTCTACTAAGATACTGATGTGGCCATTCACAGTAGATGTAAGACAGGACAAAGTTCAGAACCCAGAATTGAGGAAAGACAAGGGGGAGAAAGTGGGAGCTGCCAAGAGGAGAGCAGAATCCCATCTGATACAGACAGGTATTAGCAGAAGGACAACCTGCTGGGCATCACTCACAATAGTTGATGCCAACTGCTAGCCAATGCACACATTTGCAAATGTCGCATAGAAATGATATTTCTGCTCCAGTAATGGACTCTGTCTGTATACCTGCCCAAAGGTGGAGGGCCTAGTGGAAGGACATATAACATGCTGAGTTATTATCTTACATTGATACTATCATACTATCAAATAACAAACATGTGTTTCAACAAAAGAATGTAAAGGGCTTATCAAACTGTGAATATGCAAGAAGTATAAAGTATATGTTTCAAGAGCTCAACATTGCAGGACCAAATTATTAATCTTTCAAAAATATACTTAAACATCTTGTACATAAGATATCATGGAAAGCACTTGTGCAGCTATCTGTACTCCTTAAGTGTTTACAGTGGAATGAGACAGACAAGGTAACCAGACAACGTTAAAAACATAGAGATCATATTACAGAAATTACAGAATACAGAAATAAAATATAGAGTATAGGAATTTTATTTGTAGGATCATAGAAATTGTCATTACAGTAGTTCAAGAAAAGTCTAAAAGATGGGGAAACTGAACACACAGTTGTTGTGACAGCATGCATTAGACCTGTGAAAACTAAACCAAACATAATACCAGCATGGAGAAGGAATGTGGGCATGAAGTCCCACCCATATGAGGAGCTATTGACAACTGATAGCTCCTGGGAGAGGGAGAGCAGATTCTCTTTAAGGGTGCAGCCCCTGGGGGTGGTCCACACTGCAGTGGAAGGCCCCACATCCAAGAATCCATGGCCAGCACAAACTGTACTCACTGGGGAAATGAAAAGGACCAAAGCTGGGTGGGTAGGGAAGCAAGGGCAGAGTAGATCTCAGAGGAGCTAGGGGAGTGGGCTGATACAATCAAAATATATTGTAAGAAGTTCTCAAAAACTTAGAAAAGAAGAAAGCGGATGATGCTGATCTGGATTTTTTTTTTTTTGAGCAATAGGAAAGATTTAAACATAGTTCAAAGAAAAGATGTGCCCAGTGGAACATCCAAAAGAACAAAAAAAAAGATAATTAATATTTAGGAAAGGTGTGGCTTGCCTTATCCCATCACATAGGACATTTGTGCCCAGCAGAATTCTGTACTTTTACAACTGAGATTTTGGAAGTACAGTCAATATCAGATAGAAATCTATATTCAATGTGAGAATCAATCTGAGAGAAGACACAGAAGAGCTTGAGAAGTGCCCACAAGAAAACACGAGAAGGTTTGGGCCAATGTAGAAACCTCCACTGAGTTGAAAAAAGGTGAGTTAGTTATTGTGTTGGCTGAAGAGAGAAACCTCAGGCTGAGTTTCAGAGAGAGTGGAGCAGACAGTGGAAAAACAGAGGATGGACACCCAGCTCAGGGCTCTGATGGCCTCAAGTAAATGGAAGCCAAGAAGCCCAGGAAAGTTAGAGGTTATCAGGAGCTGACCAATAAGAGAGCAGGCAATTTTTCCTGACATGAGCAAAGAGAAAGATTTACAAAACTGTAATTAGGCTGCAGTGAAGCAGCCTTGAATCTCACTGGGAGTCTAGGTTTCATCTTAATGGCCGTGTGTAGGCTTACAAGTGTTTGAAGTGACTTGACAGAATTTCAGAGTGAATCACTTACCTAGAACACTAATGAGTCACACACTCTATGCGGTGTATCATTTGATTAGTTTTAACTAAAATCTTGGACAGTGACTCCTCTAAGCTACACCTCAAAGCATGTACAGGTACTACCACCATTTCTTTTTCTGGGTCTTACTCTGTCTCACTGATGAGACATAAAATTGGGCAGAGTTACGAAGTGCCAGGGATTGACTGGCGGCTCTTTAGAAAGTCTGTGAGGAGGTTCTTGAAAGCTTGTCTGCAGACTGAAGCTGAATGAGACAGCACCTGGGAAATCTTCCTTCTCCAGCAAGAAAGGCCTAGAGAAGAGGCCTTGCAGACATCTCCCCCCCCCAATACATTCGCCTCACCTGTCACTGTACCCCCCACTATAAAAGGGAAAGGAGCAAGTCCAGATCTGAGCCACATGTCCAACACTGCTGATAGCAGAGAAAATCACACAGCTGTGTAAGAGCTTAGAGAGAGATAGAGGCCCGTTTACTGTTTAGCATACACTTCTGTAGAATTTTCCATGGGACAAGCGCTGTTTAACATGTGTGAGCATGTGCATATGTGCGAATAGCATCTGATTCCCTTGATTATCCAACACAGTATGTCTTACCATGGAGCCCATTTCACAGATGGAGAAAGGAAGCTAGCTTGCCCAAGGTCTGTGAGTTTCAGGGCTGGGAAGATCTTTACCCCAGAGCACTGATTCCAGCTACTGAATTGTTCTGTGCCATTATTCACATTCTGCTTCTGTTCTTAGTAAAGTCTGTCTTAGTCACCATTATATTGCTGTGAAGATACACCATGACAAGGCAACTCTTATAAAAGAAAACATTTAATGTAGGGGCTTGCTTACAGTTTCAGGGGGTTAGTCCATAATCATCATGGTGGGGAGCATGGCAGCAGGCAGGTGTGGTGCTGGAGAAGGAGCTGAGACCCACATGCTGTTGTACAAGCAGAGCAAGACATTGAGCTTGGAATTGGATTCTGAAACCTCAACACTCAGCTCCAGCAAGATGCCTCCTAAACAAGGCCATGCCTCCTAAACAAGGCCACACCACCTAATCCTTCCAAGCAGTTCACCAAATGGGAACCAAGCATGTAAATTTATGCCTATTGGGGCCAATTTCACCCAAACTACCATGGAGCCTTAGGTGGGACAAGAAGGAGGGTAGACCCACAGTACAAGAATTTCCAGATGTCCTGGCCATAAAAATACACAAATCTCACTCCTAATCAGCAAATGATCGAAAATACAGTTTCTGAAAAACTTAAATTTTACTTAAGGAGTGAAGCTGATGCAAACTGACACTGTCAGCTGTAAGAACATCCCCACACACCTTTTTTTCTAAGCTGAAATTCTATATTTAATCTTCATAATTTCTCATTGACATGTGATGAAAAAAATCTTACCATAACTTAGATTTAGTGTCACTTGGAAATGTTGATCTTAATAGAAGCAAAGTCCCAAAATGTTTGTGGTGAAGAGAAATTGGTGTAGAAAAAAGAAAATGGCCACTGCTTCTAAAGGAGTTTAACCAATAAGAAAAGATGTTCTCTTAGTAATTTAATATCTTTGCACATAGTAGGTACTCACACATTTCCTAAATGTCATTTGAAGACTTAAATAAACATACTTTTAAAGTGGGAGCAGGGCTGAGGGCGTAACCTAGTAATAGAGCACTTTCTTAGCATGTAGAAAGCCCTAGGTTTGATCTCCAGCATAAACAAGCAAACAAAGCCCTTCCTAAAACCTGTAGTAAACTATGGCTAATTAGTACATAAAGTGCTACACAACTACACTTTTTCACATTTCCTGGCATCCCTTTCAATGTGAAGAGGTTCTATTTAATTCATAGCTCTGTTAGTCAGTCTGTGCACTGCAGCAAAATCTTTGAGTTTGTTAAAGATGCCCATATACAGGTTCCTTTATCCCAGACATCATGATAGTGAGAATATTAAGCTGTACCTCCCATATCTACCCTATGGTCTTCATGTTACGTTATTATGATAAAATACATGGTTATGGTAAATGGGATGCTCATTTATAATTAAGCTTACTAATTGCTTGGCTTTTAGATTATCAAAGTGGGTCTAACATAATTACATTCACACTCTAAAGGTAGACAGTTTCTCAAACTTGTTGCAGCAAGGGAAATCAGAGGGACCCAACATGGGAGGGATTTGATGTGAAGGAGGAATCTGATGTTTCAATGACCATGCTGCAAAAATCTGAGTGTCCTATAGGGCTGAGAGTAGTCCTTGATTGACAGCTAGCAAGACAAGGGCCTATCACCTCAAGATGGTCAGTTCCACCAACAGTAGATTGAGCTCACACACATGTTATTGCTTAATATCTTCACATAAAAGCCTAACCCTCTGACAGACTCAGTCCAGCAAGAAGGAAACAGTGAACCTAGGCTTGCTTCTCTGGGGAGCTGACCTGAACCACTTCTCACTTGTGACTGTGAAGTAATAGACAGACATTGTTTTACACTACTCAGTTTTAGTATTGTTACACATCTACAGAAAACTCATACACATACTGAACAAACATCTCTGGAAACTGATTTCCATGTGTATGGTTAACAATCTCTCATTTAACTTTATACACAGTACAGCTTAAAACTAACTAAATCATAGCATGTGATCACAAAAATGGAGTAAATAGACTGTACTTGTGAACATACAAGTCTCGAAGCTTGAGAGGCTATAGCAGTGATCTTTCCTGTTATCAACACGATAAAGAAAAGTCTGGAGGTCATCTAGATTACCTTCTGGCAAGGCTGCATTACCTTGCAGACCCTCTCCCTTCCCCATAGCAACCCATTCTACTCTCAGCTCTTTAGGGAATTCATGCATCAATAAGAAGACTCATGCACAATGCCATGACCTTGTCTGCACATTCTGAAAGCCGTCCTAAATTCTTTCTCATGTGATTTAAGCTGGGTTTCTCTTCTCAGATCTAAGAAAATGTAATTATCAGCTAAGCACCTTCCTTTGTCATTTAATCTGCAATTCTCTTCTCAGATCTTAGAAGATAGGATTATCAGTGAAGAACCATATGCTAGGCTTTGCCACTTACATCCTTTGAGAACAGCTAGCAGTGAAGTGCCTAGTCCCAAGAGGTCAACTGTAGTTGGTCTACACAGAGATCTCCTCATAGTCTTTTAACAACTGGATAAAAGAAGATATACAATTTAGTTAGGACCCAAAACTCCTAAGGTGAAGGCTGTTGAACAATCACAGGAAGAATTTGAAATATTGATGCAAACCCTCTAGCAAAAAAGAAATATATAAAGACACAGCCAACCATTCATCTATCTCCCTCCTAAAAATCACACGCACAAAATCAATGTGGCATTCATGTCAGAAATTCATTGCTCAAACCACCCTCCAGCATCAGCGTTAGAGATACTGACCCACAGGCACATGCAATACATACAGAAACACAGTAGTATCAGAGTTATCCTATATAGTGTAGACTTTACCGGAGTCATCATGATGGAAAAACAGAAATGTGAGCAGGCCCAAGTCTTAGAAAACTTTCTTACTTAACCACACTGATCTTGTCACATTCTTACTTCAAACTTGTCACTAGGTGGTGCAGAAAACCCCAACTCCAGGCATAAGAGGTCCCCTTACAAGCTGTTGCTCAGAGAAGTCCAAACAACTCCCAAAACATCATAGACTATTGTTATCACCCTTGGTTGCTTCCCAGGGGTGTTTTTTTTAAACAGTGTTTAGGTGTTTTTTAACAGTGCTAACCCATGTAGAATTATGCGGCTTCACCGTAGCCTTGGTTCCAAGCATATAACACACACAAATTTGTGATTGTTGAAAGTAAGTCCCTGTAGCTGGAGACACTTTGTACTTCAGACAGAGGGCCCGGAGGGTCTGAGCTGGAGATGATCTGAGCTGGAGATGATCTGAAAGCCTCCTCCTGGAGTCTACCTTCTAAGGTACCTGAAAGTGCTATCCAAGCTTCCAAAGCAGGGAAGCAACCAACAGTACAACCTGGCTAGGCCACCCACAAACTCCCACAACGACAGCACGGCACAATGATTTAGCCCTAAGGGTACAGTAGCAGCACTCACATCTTGGCAGCAACCAACAGCTCTCTGTTTGGACTTAAGATCTGCTCAGCAAGAGGGATATCACACCTGATACTGGAAACCTAGCCAACTACTTAGGACTAGTGAGGCCATGGAGCTCAGAGGAGAATGCACAACTTCCAACTCCTCCATGATTCTGCTTCAGTTCCTGCCTCCAGGTTCCTTCCTTGACTTCCTTCCATGATGGATTGTAGTGTAGAAGTAAAAGCAAAATAAAAAAAAAATCCCTTCCTCCTGAAGTTGTGCAGCAATCTGCAAGTTTGTGTGAGTTATATGTTTGGAACCAAGGCTATGGTGAAGCCGTTAATTCTGCATGGGTTACCACTGTTAAAAACACCTTACTCATTATGTATTTGGTTTTGAACTAATTTTCGGTGACTGTGTGTTCAAAAACCTTTTACTGTTGTCAATTTTTTCACAATCCCCACATACAATTCTGGAGTTTTAACTCACAGTTTTAGAGTTGTGCTCTAGGCTACTTTACATTGGTTAACTTTTCCACAAAGTTCATTCTCTGTCTCTCTTTCTCTCACCCTCTCCCTCTCCCTCTGTCCCTCTTTCTCTGAGATTATAATATTACATTTCTCCTTCCCTTTTCTCCTTCCAAATCCTCTCATATACCCTCCCACTTTCTCTCAGTTCCATGGCCTCTTTTTTCATTAATTGTTATTATATGCATGTATGTATATGCATATATATATTCCTAAATGTGACCTATTAAGTCTATATAATATTACTCATATATATGTTTTCAAGGCTGACTATTTGGCACTGGACAACCAATTGTTATGTTCTTCTCTGGGGAAGACAAACTCTCACTCTTCATTCTCTTTTGTGGTACTTATCTCCAGTACCTCACTCATTACAGCCTTGAGCCAGAATCCCTACAGTCCTCTAGGGATTGACAAAGTAGCAGTCTATCAGACCAAAACTAGAGATTTCAGATATATCCATGGCACTGACAGTCTGGAGGAAGACTGCCTGCCATTTCTCAGTCCCCAAACATTTCCCCAGAACCAACAAGCACCAGAACAAAGCTAGACTAAAACTGTCCATAACCATCTACTGAGAGGAGCCACCAAATGGGCCATTAGAGACATGGGATGGATTCAAACAATGCTGGAGCTTACCCAGAAGATAACAACTGTGGTTGGATAACCTCCAGGTGTCCATAAGGAACTGCTCCTGCTCCTCTGGGCATGACTGAGGGAGGGAGCCCATGGCTAGGCTGTGGCTGTTTTTCAACAGCATGAAACCGTCTCTGAAGAGGGAGAAGTGTTCTGTTTTATTTTTTGGCAAATTGAAGTAGAATTCAAAAGAGAGAACATTAAATGTTAAGCACATAGGAAATGTTCACTAGCTTCTTTGATACATTAATAAAGTATGATGAGAGGATTCCTAATTAGAACACTTAGTATCTCTCTTTTGGAAGCACAGTTTGCTGGTCCCAGACTTTCTTCTGATTTACTCTAGGAACTTATGGGTTGTGCAGAGGTTGGGAGGGAAGGCTGACAATGGCCAGCATCACTGAAAGACAGCAAGTAGCCTACAAATACAGAATTTAGCTTAAGAAATTCACCCTGGGCCAGAATCTTGTTCTCAACTGCTGGTTCAGAGCCTTAACCTAAACCCCACTTGGTGATGCTGAGGTAATCTGAAAACCATGGCTGACATATAGATCTGAGTGCTCATAATGGTATTACAAGTGCATTTTCTGCAGCAGCCAATACAAGAAAACATCTATTACAAACCAAATATCATGGAAGAAGCATGAAATTAAAACAAGGGAAATCCTCTGGTGCCTGAAAATTTTCAAGGCAACAGCATCCATTACATATGAGGAAGTCACAGGAACTTGTGGAGATTTCTCTGACAGGCCCTCCAGAGCTTTTCTCAGGCTCAATCCTAAGAACATATAGGTATGAGTCCTACTAACCATCATCTCTCTGATTAGCAGGTTATTTATTATTAAAGATGTTGTTCCTTCTGTTAGTTTATACTTATATTGTACTACATCATAAACCAAATGAAGCAGATAAGTGATTTGCTGTTACATTCTGAGAGACGTTTTTATAGTTCCAGGTCCCAGCTCTATGTTGGTTTTATACTTTCAAATCAGAGCCAACAGTGTTTTCCCACATGTTTCTTCAGAAACCTACCATTTGATGTTACCCCTGAGTGCCTCCTAGATATCACAAAAGCTATGCAGAGAAGTCTCTCATATATCTGAATTCCTTTTGCTTAGTTAATATTTCTGTGCCATTCTCCAAGATTTTGCCCCAAAGCATATAAAACATGTCCAGAGAAAAAAAAGTACTATCACAGCTTAGAACAGAGCATGTGACAGAAATCTTGGAACTGTCTATGAACACTGGTCTCTGGATGATCATCTACACCATTCCCATTGGGCCTTAAAATAGTTCTACACTCTTTTGTTAGTCATTTTTCCATAACTGTCTCAGGGTTACTATTGCTGTGATGAAACACCAAGACCAAAAGCAACATGGGGAGGACAGGGGTTTATTTCACTCACACTTCCATGTAACGGCCCATCGTCAAAGGAAGTCAGGACAGGAAGTCAAACAGGGCAGGATCCTGGAGGCAGGAGCTGAAGCAGAGACCATGGAGGAGTGCTGCTTACTGGCTTGCTCTTCATGGCTTGCTCTGCCTGCTTTCTTATAGAACCCAAGACCACCAGCCCAAGGATGGCACCACCCACAATGGGCTGGGCCCTCCTCCATCAATGACTAATTAAGAAATGCCCTGCAGGCTTGCCTACAGCCTGATCTTGTAGATGTGTTTTCTCAGTTGAGGCTCCCACCTCCCTGACAACTCTAGCTCTGTCAAGTTGACATAAACTGGCCAGCACAATGACTACCATGAGATGCCCGAGATAACTGGAAAAGAGGGACAGTTTGTTTTGGCTCATACTTTGGAACTTCTAAACTGATTGGCTGTTACTTTGGAACTGTGGAAAGATAGGTATTGTGATAAGAGCACATGACAGAGGAAAACCAGTTCCATCGTTAAAGGAGAAAAGTAAAACAGCATCTTTAACATTAACTATGATTAATACGCTTACTTAGGAAGAACTGGGTTACATGGGAATAAGAAAACATAATAAGCAACTGTATCCAAGCTGAGACCACAGAGGAAAACTGATCCATGGACGCCTGTGTTTGTAAACCCACTTGCCCTTCCTCTTCTGAGGGGCATACATCTGTTCTCCCTTGAGACATGATCACACCAATACCCATTTAGACAACAAGTTCTGTTTGGAAAGATAAACTGTGTTAATAGAACCTGTAAATTTCAACATCTTCAAAACCTGCATAGCTTTGGGTTGGGGGGGAAAGGGCAGTTAAAAAGACCAGCCTAAGATTATAACAATGTCTAGCCCTATATAATGATGAAATACTTCTGATCAGGGCTGGGCCTCTTTTGTTGAGCTGCCTGCAGGCTGTGCAGTGTGATCCAGGTTCCCAGTTCTGTGAGCTGTCACCCATGCAGGGGTGGGCTTTGGTAATGCAGCTATCTGAGTCATTTCTGCTCCTGTAAGAAACCCCTCACCCATATTCCTTAAGTAACCCCAATAAAACTCATTGGTTCATTAAGTTGGACTTTGATCCATACTTTGGGCTGTCATAGGTTCCCCATCTGGGTGAGCAGGTATTTGCTCATAGCACCCCAAGAATAGTGTCACATAATACCATGCCAACTATCTTAACCAACGTCTGGGCTATTTCAGATCTCTAAACCATGTTAATCCACTGCTCTGCTACATTATTACCAGAAGGCACACACATTCAAGCACACATAGGCACATCACATCTGAGAACAAGCCTTCCTCATCAACCTCAGCCCCCTTATATCCTCTGGGAGAAGCCCTGCTGTATCTACTTGACTTCAGTTCACATGCAGCAGTGACAGACGTGCACAGCTTTGAGGTGTTTATGAATAGTGTTGTGGCTAAAGGGACCACACACTTGGGCACCAAGCCACATCCTCAAACAGGTTTCTTAGAAGAGGAAAAACAACTTGGTCTCAAAGTCCCTATTGTATAAACGTAGAATCTGCTCCCCGAAAGCAACATATGAAAGCCCATTGAGCCCTCCAGTGGCAAGATCATGAAAATGTTGTGATGATATCCAAGTACCCTAGAGAGCTAAAAAACAGATGGAAACTAGAAAAGTCTTCACAGTTTCACCCACTGTGTGGGTGAATATGGGTGAGGGGTTTCTTACAGGAGCAGAAATGACTCAGATAGCTGCATTACCAAGTTCTTTAAGGCCCATTTATTTTCACACTTATAGATTTTAATGTGGAGTTTAGTTAAGTGTGGTGCCCCGGGACATGGTTAGTGGCTACACTTCTGTGTGTGTACATTATAAGAATTATGAAAAACAAACACAAAGTTTAAACAATAGACATTTCCAGAAGTCTGCAATAAAGACTGCATCACCGTCCAAAGAGCTGCAGTTTGGGTTTTAAAATGCTCCATGACTCTTCCTACTTTCTGCCCTTGACAAGTACAGACTCTTGACAATGCTGTCCCACACCTCTACAGACCAGGTACAAGAGGAAAAACGGCTGAGGCCTGGGAATCTGTGACAGTGGGGAGCTAATGCAGACTGAGAGGTGGTCACTTTATTGAGAAAGTGGTGTTTATGACAGAAAGGGTACCTCACAGAGCAGTTCAGCATGCGTGCGGTGTGAGGTGGTGTGAAACCACATGTGCCGTGTGTTCAGGGCCAGCAGGAGAGATGGCTGGAAACTCCTTCTGGATTGCTGAATAGCCTTCCTTTGCTCTATTGCTTACATTATTGTGCCATCCCCAGGCCAGTCACACAGCACAGAAGTCACAATTATGCCACTCAAATATGACCCTCCTTTGCCCAAGCTCAGGCTCAGTGTGGTTTCTCTAACCTCACCCCCTTCCCATTCTCTGTTCATTCACTTGGCCATCCAAGGTCCTCTGGCCTCCTCAAAGCACATCCCTAGCTGCCAGGCCCATTGTCCTGGCTCTTTAGACACTACACGGCCAGGCCTCATGCCTTTGTCTCTGGGCTTCAACTCCTTTCTCTCTCAGGAAGCCCATCTGTCTACCAACTTAAAGCTTAAAATACTTCTCCTAACTCCGACATTCCCATCTCCTTACCATGCTCTCCCATATCACCTCCCCAAGGGCACTCTCACCTCCTAACTCTGTGACTGTCCTCCACCATTTCTTCCTAGCCCCATCATTTTATCTACCTCTATCTCCGCCCCGCCCCCCCCCCCCCCCCGTGTGCCTGACCACACCTGACACACGATCTGGCTCTAGCACACTGGCCACATTCTCCTAGCCCAACCCCCTTGAAACTCAATACCATAAAGTTCTTGTCGCCTCAATTTACCACAAGCCTCCCTTGTCTCTAACTGCTCATAATTAGTTCCTTTACCATGAAGCTTAGGCGGCTTCTTAGACTCCCTTTCTACCTTCAACTCCAACCATCATCAAGATTACTGACACCATTTGAGTGTCCTTATTTCTTCACTATTCCAGCAGCTTCTGGACACTGTGATCGTGTATGCAGCATCCACACTGCTGCCACTCAGACCACCATAGAATGACGCAGACTGAGCAGCCGCATCTCTCTAAATCTCTTCAAAACAAAGGCCTCAACATGACCAAGTTCTGGTGCAGTCTCACCCTCTGCAGTCCCAGCTTCGTCCTCTACCCCTCCGCACCATACGAAGTCCACCTCTCTTATGTGTATGCCACACCTTCTTTATGCTGAAGTTCTTCTGCTCATCCTCCAAGACAAAAGGAAACTTGTCCTAAACCAAAAGAGAGTTCAGATCTGTGGTGGGTAACTGTCAACTCAACACAATCTAGAATCGCCTGCAAAAGAGCATCAGTGAGAAGTCATCTGGGTTGGGTTGGCCTGAGGGCATGCCTTCAGGAATAGGTAGACCTCCATAACAGGTGTGGGAAGCCCCAGCTGAAAGGGAGAGGCACCATTCCTGGGTTTGAGCCCAGAATTATGTGAGAGTAGTGAAAGCTAGCTGAGCACTTAGCATGCATGCATTTATTTCTCTCTGCTCTTGACTCTGGGTGTGACATGATTCACACTCGTAGCTCCTGCTATGATGAACCCACAGTGAAGGACTGAAGCTTAGAGCTGTGAGCTGAATGAACCCCTTCTCACCTATAATGATTTCGGTCAGCAAGTTTTATCACAGCAAGAGGAAAAACTATGACAAGACCCTTCCTTCACCTGCCCCTTATAGCCTCTGTTCACCTCTGTCTAGTGGGGCCAAGGTCTAACGTTCACATGAAGCCAAGCTATAGCTTAACTTGATTTTGCCATAACAAGTGGAGTTGTTGACTGCAAAAATAAGTATGAAGCTCTATAAGCTATGTTAATTTGGAATTGTTGGCCTCCTTCACTTTAAAAATCACTTTACATATTGTCACTGGAATTTTCCTGTGGTCATGTAGCAAGGCTGCTCTGCTAAGGTCTGGTTGCTGCTGACAGACTGGCCCAGGCTCAGCAGCACCTCACTTTGCCTAACACTTTCTTCTTCACACCTGGCAGATGATTTATTATTCCCAATAGAGGGGATTGCTCACAGGTACTGTTATTACTGTGCAAAGTCCCCTGAGGAGACTTTGTACTCTGCTGTGAAAAACTCTGCAGAGATTATATTTTATCATGTCAGCTCTTCCTTTACAATGTACATATTCTTATGTAACTTTTATAACTTTATAATGACATGTTTGTTGAAAGCATATGATATTCTTCATAAAGTTGCCTACTGAGACTATCATCCCTAAAATGTGTACTATTTATCCATCTATTCCTCTTTCATTTAAATTTTTTGGAATTCAACATTTAAAACAAAAATATTTTCATCTGAAATTATATTTATAATGTTTACCTACACTTACAAGTAACATTCAAGGTCTGGGGAGGAACACAATAGTGTGGCACTTCCCTAGCATATGCAAGGCCCTGGATTCAATCCCAGCCATACAAAAAGGGGAACATTTAGTCATTAACTGTATGCTTGAGTGTCATACTTTGCATATATAAGAAGTGCATTTGTGACAGTCAATGTTGGAGAGGATGTGGAGCAAAGGGAACACTCCTCCACTGTTGGTGGGATTGCAAGCTTGTACAACCACTGTGGAAATCAGTATGGCGGTTTCTCAGAAAATTAGGAATCGAATTACCTCAAGACCCAGCCATACCACTCTTGGGCATATACCCAAGGAATGCTCAATCATACCACAAGGACACATGCTCAACTATGTTCATAGCAGCACTATTTGTAATAGCCAGAACCTGGAAACAACCTAGATGCCCATCTACTGAAGAATGGATGAAGAAAATGTGGTACATATACACAATGGAGTACTACTCAGCAGAGAAAAACAATGAAAGCATGAAATTTGCAGGCAAATGGATGGAACTAGAAAAAATCATCCTGAGTGAGGTAACCCAAACCAAGAAAGACAATCACGGTATGTACTCACTCATAAGTGGATTCTAGAATATAAAATAAAGAACAATCAGACTACAACCCACAGAACCATGGAGGCTATATATATAGCATGGAGGTCCCTAGGACGACTGTGGCTTATAATAAATTTCGGTTTTACTCAATTACTGAGCAAGCCTCAATGAAACATCTCACTATTAAGATAAGAATACATACTCTATCAAGCTGATAATAGAAAAATAAATAAATTAATTAATTTTAAACAATAAAAAATAAATAAAAATAAAAGAAAAAAAAAGAAGTGCATTTGTATGGGCTAGTGACAACACTAACCTGCTGTGCACACAGAGTGTTGCCACTGAAGAAGCAATACTAAGGTGGGGACCTTGATCCTTCTAAGGCTTCAACCTGACAGCAGCGGGGGCTGGACGTGAGGCCAAGGCTGTGCTTCACTGCGTCACAGGGCTCTGGACTGTGGTCTCTGGTCTGTCTCCACTTCCTCCACCATACTTAACACTGTGCACCTTTGAAGGCAGATCCTTTACACTTCCTATTTCTGTATGACAGTGTTTGATGAATAGTGAATGATATTCAGTGAACCTTTAAAAAAATCCATACTTGAACTATCTTCTAGCATAAGTTTATTTTCATGAGATCTAGGCTGATTCAGACTTGGTCATGCACTATGCTCTTTGGGGTTTACTGAGACCCAAGCTTCTCCCTTTATAACTGCCACCATCCTTTTAGCACCGACATTTGTTGTCATACTTATAGTTGACATAATAACCATCTAAATCCTTATATTTCTTTCTTTGTTGTTCTAACACATACACATTGTTGCTTTTTACTTTGAGAAAGACCATGTAGAAAATATTGCTAGAATATTTTCTATATTGTAAACATAATTAACCACATTTTATTCTAAATCAACCAGATGAATATCTTTCTTTTTTTCTTCCTTAGTAATTGATTTTATTTTATTTTTATTTAATTTGTTTTGGCTTTTTGAGACAGTATTTCTTTATGTAGCCCTGGCTGTCCTGAAACTCACTCTGTAGACCAGGCTGGTCGCAAACTCAGAGAACTGCTTGTCTCTGCCTCCCAGGTGCTGGCGTTAAGAGTGTGCTCCACCACTCCCAACTGAGTACTTTATTCCTAACTACAGCTATTTGATCAGGTTTAACAAATCCAAGGAAGTTCTATAATGTAGTTTTAAACATTAAAGCAATGATCAGAATAAAATCAATCTTACCTGTCTTAGGGTTTCTGCTGCTGGGCGAAACACCATGACCAAAAGCAAGTTGGGAAAGAAAGGGTTTATTAGGCCTATACTCCAGCATTGCTGTTCATCACTGATGGAAATCAGGACAGGAATTCAAACAGGACAGGATCCTGGAGGCATGAACTGATGCAGAGGCCATGGAGGGGTGCTGCTTACTGGTTTGCTTCTCCTGCTTGCTCAGCCCACCTTCTTACAGAACCCAGGACCAGCAGCCCAGGGATGGCACTGCCCTTCATGGCTGGGCCCTCTCCCATGATCACTAAATGAGGAAATGCCTTACAGCTGGATCTCAGGGAGGCATTTCCTCAGCTGAGGCTCCTTCCTCTCTGATGACTCTAGCTTGTGTCAAGTTGATACACAAAACCAGCCAATACGATACCTCAAGCAAGGATTTTAAATTTAATAGCATCATCCTGCAGTTTTTAACTTATCTATTCTTGTGGAACTTCATTAAGTACATACTAATACCTGCTACTGCTCCACACACTATCATGAATCATGAGATCTGACTGTATCAGTAAAAGAAAATTTTAATTGGTCACCTATCAGCCTTCAATCTAATATGCACGATCACTGTGGAAATCGTGCCTAGAGTCAGCATCAGCCTTGCCAGGAAGAAACGTCCCCACGCTGCAGCATAGCAGCTTCCCTGCAGGACACTGTGGGGTTTGGAACTCAGCCTCTCTCATGGGCTCCAAACTGAGGATAATACCATTATTTTTAGAGAAGAAGTCCACAGAGGCAGATAACTGTGCAGCTCACTTCCTCATTCTTGACACTGCAGCTGAAGGGGGCGGGGAAAAGCTCTTCAGCCTGATTTCTGCCGTTTTGACTTCAGAGTCCATTTTACCTGTAGGATAAAGCTCAGGTTCCCCACAGAAACAACTAACCTGGGCTCATAGGAGCTCACAGACTCTGGATTGACAGCTAGGGAGCCTGCGTGGGACCGGCCGAGGTGCTCTACATGGGTGTGACGGTTGTGTAGCTTGATCTTCTTGTGGGACTCCCAGCAGTGGGACCAGGGCCGGTCTCTAATGCTTGAGCTGGCTTTGGGGAACCTATTTCCCTTACTGGGTTGCCTTGTCCAGCTTAATACAAGGTGGGGAGATTAGTCCTACCTCAACTTGATATGCCATGCTTTGTTGACACCCATGGGAGGTCTGCCCCTTTCTGAATAGAAACAGAGGAGGACTGGATGGGGGAAGGGCAGAGGAGAGGTGAGGGGAGGGAACTGGAGGAGAGGAAGGAGAGGAAACTACGGTCAGGATGTAAAATACATTTAAAATTTTAATTAATAACAAAAAAGTTTAGGTTCCCAAGCCCTAGGGGAGCTGAGAACTTTCCAATAGCTGACCAACCTCCTCCTTAAACCATATAAATAGTTGTTATGCATCTTTAGTTCTCTAGAAACATTATGGCTGTTCCTAACAACAGAAGAACAAATGAATCTGATTGGTTGGATTGAAAGCCTTGCATTGCATGTCAATTAACAATGATTGAAAGTCCTTAATCTTTGACTCCTGATTGGTGAAAATTGTAACTGTAATTTGGCAACAAATGTTTGTGATTTTTGTGCTTATAAACCCCATTTTTGCCTCTGCCTGGGACTGTCAGGAGTCCTTGTGCTGTCGCCCTGACCTATTGGTAACCCATGTGGTGAATTATTAAAATCCTTGGAACCCATAAGTGTTGCGTCTCTCCTTCCCCATGGTGCACAACAGACTGGCTGTAACATGACAGTCTGAAGAACACAGGATGGGGGAGTTCTATGAAGCCACAGAGTCACAGTCTTAACTAGTCTAGGTGACTGTAGCTAGAGGTTTTCTCTCTGGGTCCCACCAAGCCCCGGCAGTCCCATAGCCCACTTATAAACTAAACATACAGACATTAATATTATTTAAACTGCTCGGCAATTAGCTCAGGCCTACCATTGTCTATCTCTTACTCTTATACTCAGCCCATTTCTGTTAATCTATGTCGCCACGTGTTCCATGGCTTTACCTGCTGTCTTTACATAATGCTCCCTGGATGGCAGGCTGGCATCTCCTCCTCTCTGCCTTCCTGTTCTCTCAGTTCTCCTCTCTGTTAGTCACACCTATACTTCCTGCCTGGCTACTGGCCAATCAGTGTTTTATTTATCAATCAATCATACACAGCACTTCCCCTTTTTCTTTTTTTCAAAAAGGAAGATTTTAACTTTAACATAGTAAAATTACATATAACAAAACAATTATCAAGCAAGAATTACAGTTACAATATCTAATCTATTTATAATACCTAGTCTATTTGTATTTGGCAAAATTAAAGAAGATATCCTATCTATCCTATATTTGTGAGTCTAAGGTTTCATATCTAACTTATCTTTTATCATAACTCAGGAAATTATAACTATCTAGTCTTCAAATACATCAAAGACCCCAGAAGCATATATTACCTGAGAAATGGGAGAAGGACACAAGCAACTTTTGGGAATCTTGCAAGAGTAGACAGAGACAGCTGGCAGCCTGGACTGTCACCTAATGTTTTTCTGTAAAGTTGGGGCATCTGTTTTCAGCCCACAGGCCTAGAGTCTCTCAGTCACTTCTCTCTGTGTCCTGTAGAATGTCTGGCAGTTTGGTGCATGGGTTGGGACTTTTTAAAAAAAAGAAAAGAGGAAGTGCTGTGGATATTGCTCTGTATAAATAAAATGCTGATTTGCCAGTAGCCAGGCAGGAAGTATAGGCAGGACAAGCAGAGAAGAGAATTCTGGGAAGTGGAAGACTGAGGCAGGGAAACGCTGCCAGCTGCCATGATGAGAAGCAACATGTTAAGATACTGGTAAGCCACGAGCCATGTGGCAACTTATAGATTAATAGAAATGGGTTAATTTAAGATATAAGGACAATTAGCAAGAAGTCTGCCACGGCTATACAGTTTGTAAGCAATATAAGTCTCTGTGTGTTTACTTGGTTGGGTCTGAGTGGCTGTGGGACTGGTGGGTGAGAGAGATTTGTCCTGACTGTGGGCCCGGCAGGAAAACTCTAGCTACAGGTGACCACTCACCTGAAGCCTGCTCTACACCCCAGAGTCACTCTCCTCAAGCCCTGAAGAATAATCCCAAGCCAGTATTTCAGGGCATCTCACAAAATACACCATTCTCACATCAGACAATAAGCAAGTTCATCACATGTGTACAGTTTAACTTATCAGAACTCTCCCTTCCAACACAAAGTCTTCACCAACATCTGCTATTCTCCTTCAATTTAAATTCCAAAGAAAACTGAAATCCTTCTGGTTTTAGTAGCTGTAAAGCCCCACTTAGACAACAAATTACAGTCTATTTCTACCTGGCAGCAATCATCATCACACCTACGTGCTACCATAGAGAAATGAGTCATTCCTCTTTCTGGGGAGACTGAAATTGCAACTCTACAGAGCGAATAAGTCTGAAAAGCTAGGAAGTTACATACTTACCGAAAAAGGAACCACTCAGCCACAGTCTCTCACTGAGTGAAAATAGAGAAAATAAAAATACAGACTGAGTGTGAGATGTGAGGAGCACAGACACATCCGTGAATCAAAACGCCATACAAAGGCTTCGAGGAGAGAGAAGTCCCCAGAGAAGAGCCACCTTCATTTCATTCACATGCAGTGGCCCTGGCACATTTAGAAGTCACAAACCTGAGGCAAATTTTACCCAAGCGATGAATAGATTCATCTTCAAACCCCAAAAGCTAAGTTTTCCTAATTTATTATATTCTCCTTAATTTTTTTCATTCTCATTTCTCACATATTTCATTACTTAAAAGAACAAAGAGAAAGGGTGCCATGCAAACTCCAATCTTGGCGATTTGGCCAGGATTCTGAGTGTGGTGGTGCTGTTTGCTCTGGTCCTCCTGACCTCTGGCTCCTATAGTCTTTTGGTCCCCTTTTCTGAGACGGTCCCTGAGTCTTCAGAAAGGGGTGATGAGTACATAGTTAAAAAAAATAGTGCAACATTAATGCACACGATAATTTTCATGCCTTTTAAAATCGTGCAGCTGATGGAGTTCCAATAAGTCCATCCCTTCAAAGTCGTCGTCCATGAAGACAACACACTGGTCAGTGGCTCCAGGAGGTTCCCTCGCCCTCTTTTTTTATTCTCTCACCAGCCCCAGCCCCTTCCTAGACTGATCTGTTTTTGTTAGCGATGATTTAGTTTCTGTTTGCCACAGTTTTATGTATGAAGATCTTAAGTGTATATATTTTTATGAGGGAGTCTATAATTTTTTTCAGTCAGTAAAATGATTTTGAGATTCATTCACAGTAGTCATTCCTTTGTATGGCTGAGCAGTGCGCCATCGCACTTCAATTCACATTCACGCGTCAGTTTATCTCGCAAGGGGCGTTCGGTTATTTCAACTTTTATGTTATAACAAACAGGAACAGGGTTATAAAACTTTCTCCATCTGGTATAACATTCTCTTTTGGCTTCTCGTGGTTTAGTAACTTAGAGACTCTTGTTAAGAAAGTGGCTTTTAAAAGATGACAACCACCAGAAAACTCCAGAATCCTAGCTAAATCTCCGAGACTGGAGCTTACACCTATACACCTAAAAATAAATCAGTAATAAAATAAATCTCTCTGCTCATAAAATGCCACCTCCACAGGGCTGGAGAGATGGCTTAGTAGTTATGAGCACCGGTTATTCTTCCAAAGACCTGAGTTCAGTTTCCAACACTCACATCAGGTGGCTCTACAACTCCAGGTTCAGGATGTCTGATACCCATTTCTGGTGTCTGTAGACACACACACACACACACACACACACACACACACACACACACACACAAATAATAAATAAATCTGAAAAACAAAGCCATCTCCACAAGGAAGGTTTTTGATTCCCTGTCAAAATTATAATTTCTATTAAATATATGTGAATAAATAAATAATACAATATAGAGAAATTATGAGGACTTTGACCTTCCTTTTGTTATAAGGCCAGGGGAAATCTGGCTTTGCAAGACACCTGTCTCTAATGAAACACAACCTAAGTAATGGATACATCACATTCACAAAAATCTCTTGTGATAAGACAGGATGAGCTGAGCTGAATACAGAACAAGGGACAAACAACTATAAAAATGAGGTGTAAGTTGACACTGTTTTTAGCCCAGGATATTGTAGCATGAATCTTAAATGGTCTTATTAATAAGAACAAACCTGAAGCCAGGTATTGGAGTGAATGCTGGAAGATCAAAGAAGCAGAACAAGCCACAGCTTCTCCACCTCGCCAATTCCTCAGGTGATCCTGTTTCCTCAGACTGGAAGCCTCTCAGCTGAACTGTGCTGCTCAAAAGCCTAAAAGCTTAACCAGCTAGTTCCTGGTTTTCATACCTTTCTGCTTCCTGCCATCACTTCCTGGGATTAAAGGCGTGAGTCACCATGCCTGGCTGTTTCCAGTGTGGCTTTAAACTCACAGAGATCCAGATGGATCTCTGCCTTCAGAATGCTAGGATTAAAGGTGTGTGTGCCACCATTTTCTGGCCTCTATGTCTATCTAGTGGCTGTTCTGTTCTCTGACCCCAGTTAAGTTTATTAGGGTGCACAATATTTTGGGGAACACAATATCACCACATTTCCCCTTTTTTGTCTAAAATTAAAAAAGCTTATAACTAATACATGGAAAACTATAGCCAATAAGTACAATAACTATATACAATATATACAAGCAATAAATACTTAAACTATGTCTAGTCCATTTGCATTTGACAAATTCAGACAAAAAATCCATTATATATATGAACACTGTCCAGTCCAGTAACACTTGATAAACTCAGACAAAAAATTTTCATTACTTATCCTACGTAAAACAAGTGGTTCCTTTTTAAAAGTAGATTCAATAATCTTCCTTTTTATCTTATCATATCCATATTCTCTCTTTTTTCTTTTCATAATAGATTCAATAATCAACCTTTTGTCATTTTTTTTATATCTTCCCCTTTTTCTTTTTAGAATAGATTCAATGATCTATCCATTTATCCTATTATTTCTTTATCTTTTTTCTCAGAGTAGATTCAGAGGTATTATCTACCTCATATCATATCTATATTCTCTTTTTTCTTTTTTTTTAAACAAAAACTCTGAATCTAATCTCCTTGTTCAGCTTTTTTCCTGACCATTAATAATTAATAACTTGTAACCAACCATCATAAACAATGACAATATCTATAAGTCATTAAACAACCAAAAAACCATCCACCCCACCTCTTGGGAATGTGGGCGTCATTTTCTTAAAATTACTTCCTGCTTTCTAGGGGCGAAGACATCTTTAGGGAATCCTGAAAAGAAAATTTTGGGGTTAATTGTCAAGTCCTGTATCATTTGTCCAGTCACTGCATAATGAGAAAGTGCAGAGCTTGTTTCAAGTCCTTGTTCAAGTAGTCTGTCAGGCTGGATCATCTCAGCTAGCCATCTCAAAATTGTCCTGAGTAGTTTGTAGTCCAAAGTCAATCTTTTGGTGGTGTTAATCAGCTTAATGGCTTTATCATAGTCCATGTGGAATTGTCATTGTGGTCTCCTGTCATCTTTTTGAAGATTTCAAAGTTGCTGTTAGGCGTGGTCATAGTTCCCTGTAGGCTTTTTTTCTTTCTTTTTTTTGGGGGGGGAGGGGTGGCTCCTCTGTGGTTTGGAACAATCACAGTCTGATAAATGTCTATCTCTCAGAACCATGAGCAATCTTCCCTAGAAGAAAATATCTTCATAGCAATTTCTCCCTACCATTTGTCTTGCCAAACTTTTCCAAACTGACCTTTGCCGATACTTTCTTGTAACATGATGGTCCTGGCAATTCTTCTCTGAACAAGCAACAGTAAGCCTGCCGTCCCAGGTAGCAGCATCATCACAGTCACCAACATGATGAGAAGCAGCCAGCAACTCGGAGGAGCAGTCACTGCCTCCATGGTCCCACTGCCACCGTTTGTGGCTGGTCCTTGGCCACAGTTTCTCCTTAGCAAGCCTCCTAGGCCGGCATCAAAGTCAGGATCCTCCTGCCTCTCCCTCCTTCAGCAAATCCTGCCAGCATGCTCCACCACAACTGGCTGAGGGTAGCTCAGGTCTGAGCTGGGGCCCGAAAAGCCACAGGCAAGTAGCTTTTTCATGAATTTGTACCACGAACGTTGGGCGCCAGATATAGATGTAACAGTCTTATTAAATAAGAAACACAGAGCCAGATGCAGAGTTAAAAGCCCAAGAGGTCAGAGCAGTAGCTGAGAGCTGAGACTAAAAACCCTTTCTTACCCTTCGCTGCCGCTGCCGTCCTCCATCTCTGATTCAGGAAGAAGAAAATCATACAAAGTGAGTTCAGGATTCAACTCTTCCCAGGGCAGCGTCTGCAAAGCCATGGAAGACCAAGAGGCTGTGACCTAAAGGCCATGCTTCTGGAGATGCGGAGGGGCCTGCCAGTTGTCATGATGAAGTTCTCACCAGCCTGAAGCTACAATGCAAATGGGAGGCTCCCAGAGATCACCTGCAGGAAGCTCAGCCAAGGCCACAAAGGCCATCCGTCAGTGAGAAGAGGGAATTCTGCTGCAAATCAGAGCAAAGAAACTTTGCCAGAGAACACTGGCACTTAGTTTCAATCCTGAGGTTGAAAGAAAGACTGCAGATGTTCTGTATAGTAAACCTGCTAATATGAAGGGTGAAGAATTCTCTTCCCTGCTTTAAATCTGTGTTTGCTCTAACCTCCAGGCTAGCAGAGATCTGAGCATCTACAGATGGGTCTCCATCCATCTTTCCATGTTCATTCTTAACTTTATAGAAACTCCATTCCTGTTTTTCTCATACATATACATTCCTAATTCTCACATTTCTCTCCCTTTATTTTGACAAATAATAAATAGATCAGAGGAGTTATCTAAAATCATAAATGTGGCATCCCACACTGTCAACAGGCTAATTTAATTCTGAGGAGTAAATGTTGTGGGAAACATAGTTCAATTATGTTGATAACTTGGTAACTTACTTATTAAATGGCATGGTAATGTCCTATGCAGAATAGATAAATAAAGTGACTTTATGTACAAGTTGTTGTGAAAAATAGTTTGTGACCTGGAAACAATGCTGGCTATAAATATGAATCTTTCAGGGAAAGCACTCCTGGCCCAAGTTGCCAGATGAAACCCCACAGCTCATATACCGTAAGTAGAGAAGACCACAAAGGAGCCAGCAGAGTGCACACGAAGCCAAGGCAGGGGAGAAGACACAGTATGAGTTTTCTTAATTGTGGGCTATGCCAATAACTGACCTTTGGACGGACAAAACTTTATTTCTAAAATATTAATCTTTACTCATACAATGAATAACAGTTTTATCTGTAAGCTTCTAGAAATGCTACCAGAGGAGGGGAAACTACTTGATATAATTTTGAGACTTTCCTCTGGTTGTAAGAAGTTTAACAATCCCACATGAGAACATTAAAAAGGCCCAGTACATGACATGTACAAGTTCAAATAATGGAAAATTATCTGTGATGCAACCAAGCAATGCACTGTAAACACAAGCATTGTGCATATACCCTTTCTATACTAGCTTTGCAAAGTGAATACTCTGTTTTTTCCCAGTTAAGGTATTTGCAAAGTGTTTGATGGAGCAACAAATGGAAATGTAAACCCTGTCACAATAGGGCATATCACTAGAATAAAATAAAGGCACAAGTACTAAGAAAATGAGTATGCAAATCCATTCTAACATGGAAGGAAAAGACTATTAGCTGTTCTGGAAAAGAATTTTCATTTTAGTGCATATGAAAATTACGATGAATGGGCATAGGTGGGTTAGAGGACACTTCACACTTGCTAGTTGTAAAAGCACAATTCAGCATTTTAGTAGCAGATAGTCAACTGTGAAGTTTTCAGGGATTTTTTTTTATGTGCTTTTGCTTGCACATGACTGTGTGAGGGTGTCAGATGCCCTGGAACTGGAGTTACAGACAGTTGTGAGCTGCTATGTGGGTGTTGGGAATTGAACCCAGGTTCTCCAGAAGAACAGACAGCTCTTAACCACTAAGCCATCTGTCTCTAGCCCACACATGCAGTTTTTATGACTGCTAAATATACTTGTTGTCTGGGCCACAAAATGACTATCATATTAATTTTTACTTGAATCAGCAATAAATTCCTAGATTTTAAAAATGCAATTCAGATAATTTTACTACTCCTGCTGAAAACCTGGTCAATAAAAATGTCAATAATTTAGTATTCCAAACCACAAACACCAAAGTGCTTCTTCATTCATTACAAACTAACAAAGCTCCAAAGCTCCCTTCCTCATTGTGTTTTTATCAATACCACATCCTGGTCCTACAGTCTCTGCTGATATTTCTCCACGAGCTCAGTACAGAGTCAACCAGAAATGACAAAGATGACGTTGACATCAATAATCACAGCACTCCATATTTACTGACGAGTTACTCTATGCCACCCGCTGTTCTACGTGCTTTACATGCATCTAATCCTCAGAATAACCTGATGAGATAATTACTATAATTATCTCATTTTCCAAATAGGAATGGAGAGATTGAGTAACTACCTAAGATTACACACCAAGCAAGCAGTATATCAGAATTACAGCCCATACCAACTGGCTCATGAACCATAGTTTGCCCGCAACTTTAATAATTAATAAAGCATTTCATCTCTTTTGATCATCCACAAGTGGTACTTTCCAGTATCTGCTGTGTTACATCTACAAATATCAACTAAAATTAACATGGAGTCTAGTTTATATAAATTATTAGTTAGGCTACATGGGACTATAATGAAAGGTGAGCATACAGACACTGTAATAAGATATTCAAGATGATGAGAGAGGACAGGTAAAAATTTTAATAAGAGATAAAGACAACAAAAATGCAGTTCAGAACAACAGCACTATCAAGTGCCAAATTGGTGTTCTTTATGTTGGCATAAAGATCCCAAAGAGAGATGATCTGCTGTGGGGTTCAGTGCACACATCAGTTCAGTGATGTTTTCCAATTATTTCTTTTATTTCTGAGATTATAATATAATTACATCATTTCTTCCTTCTTTTTCCTCCCTTCAAACCCTCCCATATATCTCCTTTGCTCTTTCAAATTCATGTCTTTTTTTCATTAATTATTATTTTTTTCATTAATTATTGTTAATGCATGTATGTATATACATATATTCCTAAACATAACCTGCTCAGTCTGTATAATGTTACTCATATGTGTGCTTTCAGGAATAACCAATTGGAGTGCTCTTCCCTGGGGAGGACTATTTCTTCCACTCTTAACATTGCTCAGTTACCTGGAGTTCTCTGTGAAAATCTTGTGGGTTTTCCTCCATTTTAGCATGTCCTAAGGATGCATTAGTGGCATGCATACCTCGGTGGTAACCAACAGCTCCCTAATTGGACCTAAAACTCACTCAACAAGAGGGAAATCATGTCTTTGGTACTGGAAACCATGCCACCTACCCAGAGATAGTAAAGTCGTGGGTCTTGGAGGAGAACCTATAACCGCCTCTGTACTAAACTAGCACTGTAGCTAGAGTTTTCCTGCCTGGCCCACAGTCAGGACAAATCTCCCTCACCTGCCAGTCCCACAGCCGCTCAGACCCAACCAAGTAAACACAGAGACTTATATTGCTTACAAACTGTTTGGCCGTGGCAGGCTTCTTGCTAACTGTCCTTATATCTTAAATTAATCCATTTCTATAAATCTATACCTTGCCACATGGCTCGTGGCTTACTGGCATCTTTACATGCTGCTTGTCCTGGCGGTGGCTGGCAGCGTCTGGCAGCATCTCCTTCCACCTTCCTGCTCTTTTTATTCTCTGTTAGTCCCGTCTATACTTCCTGCCTAGCCACTGGCCAATCAGTGTTTTATTAGCAACACATTTGCCATACAGAACATCCAACAGCATAGCACAACCCCTAACTTGACTCTAAACATTCATTCTTATACCCACAGAAAACCACAACCAATCAAAATGCAGAGTTGTGGAGCACAGTCCCAGTTCTATGATTTAGCTAAACTACTTGTGTCTGAGCATTGTGGCACTAACTTGTATAACAATTATAACATCTACCAATAACTGCAAATTGTGGGTTATAATCCATTAGTGCATCATGAAATTAAAACAAAAAAATACTGCCACAACTAAAAGATGGGATGGAAAACACCAGCAGAGATTATCTTAATTCGTGTCTTGAAACTTTTGGGTTTTTTTAAGTATGTGTGTCTATGATTGTGAGTGTGAACTCTGGCATAAAAACCATTTCCTAATATGACCAATAAAAATGTGAAAGCTATTGTTCTTGCAAACTAATAGGGGTGGTGAGTTATTAGATCAATGAAATGCTCTTGTTATTACAAAGATCTACCCTAAGGTGAATATTTACTTCCTCTCTACAGTAAATTCAAGGTCAGCAAGCATATTTGAATAGCATCGGCACCCCTATGCAAACCCAGTGCCTGAGACACAGCCAGTCATCAGTATGCAAACAAAGTAAGGGAATTAAAGGAAACAGCTACAGAAAAGGTCAAGAAATTAGAATTTACCTAGATTTGGAAGAGTTGGTAGGACTTGAGTAATTTCAAGAGAATTATTAGAATATATTTTTCAAAAGGAGTGGTATTTTGCAGAGCCAGATGGTCCCAGTGACATGGATCTTGAGCCTCAGGCTAGAAAGGTACACTGAACAAGTTATGAGCTGATATGGGGGTCTTTGTGACCACCACAGCAAAGTATCCATGGGAGGCAAGAAGGAAGTTTGGTTTAATACAACTAAGTTCCTAATACTGGTTCAGAATCTTTGGGAGTCTGACCCCAAGTACTTTATTTTAGGTATGTTTATGAACAGCACAATTTGGTGAAAATTTTCTTGGTGACAATTAACTCAATCCCATGTGCACAATAAAGCTTAAGACATGACTACATTGAAACTCTTTGCAAAGTACATATGTGACATCTTCCATAAAGATTGGTTCTATAGGTTGACAAGTTTATAATAAGGGTCTGGAGGAGCATCCAGTGTGGGTTTGGCCACCCAGGCAGAACAAGGTGACCAGGTTATTAACCATGCCCACTCCCAGCTTTCTGGGTGGAAAACAGGCTATACACCTCTCCTTTTGAAAAGACAACCCTGTGTGCTTAACACTCCTGGTTCTTCTAGTGCTTATCTATGAGCACAAGGACCTCTGTGCCTCACAGATACTAAGGTCATCTTTTTCTTAGAAAACATAAAATTAGGAATTGTGATTCATGCTTCATATTTTAAACAGCAGTATAGAGAACAAAGGCCAAATTTTATTCTAAAAGTGGAGGGTCAGAAGAATTGGGAATTAAAGAACAGAGTGAATTCCCAGTCATTCATCCAGGTGCCTGAACTTCTCAGGGATTCTTCCAGAACAGCATTCAGTCAAAAGCCAGCACAAGGAACAGTGGTTCATCTGGGGCCAAGAGCCCTGATGTCTACTCAAAAGCAAAGGTGCTCTTAAAAGGCCAGGAAACACTCAGAACTCTAATGCTAAGAAATGTGCACCAAAGCCCACATGGAGAGGACCTGGACTTATCATTTCATATTGTTCCTTTTCTGCTTTCTTCCTTGATTTATTCTTTGATATTTCTTGGAAAACAAAGGAAGAAAGAACAAGAAGGAAGGAGGAAAGAAGGGAATAAAATTAAGTGAATGTCTCTTTCCTGGCAGGTATTAAGTATCCCCATAAAGTGCTGGTAGGAAGAATTTGCCCGACCCTAGTAGCAGGGCATGCATGACATAGTGTTTTGGTCTGGGTCTTGTTCACCACAACACCCATGTCTCCTTCCCGTTGCTCATCTCAGGCCACAGCTGACCAATGCCAGTAGATATCTGACAAATGGAAGGGAGCTGATGGGGAGAAGACAAGCACGTGATACCCATTCAGCTGGGTGACTCCCTGACTGAGCTCCATTACCTTACGCTGTAGTTTGGCATGAAATGTCACCCTTGGGTTCTTGTGTTTAAATACCATTTTCACAACTGGTGCACTGTCCTTAGAAGCTGTGGAGCCATTGGACACGAGGCCTAGCTGGCAGGTACTGTGCCATAGAGACAAGACTTGAGGGTCATGGGCCAGATCAGCTTCCTAATCAAGCTCTTTGCTTTCTAAGGCAACAACAATGTAGCCAGGCTCCTCACACTCTGGCTGCGGTGCTTTCCTGGTCATGGTGAACCACATACTCTTACACTGTGAGCCAAAAAAAAAAAAAACAAAAACAAAAAACCCCAAAACAAAAAACAAACAAACAAAAAGCAAAACGTTCCTCCCTTAAGCTATTCCCTTCAAATATTTTGTAATAGCAATGAGAAGAGTAATTATCTTTCCATCCTTTGCCCCCTCAGCCTGGGATAAAATGACTTTCTACTCTTGCCATATCATGAATTGCCTTAATTTCCTCTCTTCATCTGGAACATACCAAGTTTAAATGTTATTGGGAGACAATGCAATATTTGCATACATAAATGCAGGTGCCAGAACCATCTCTACCCTTTTTCCTCTTGCCTCCTCACACTCAACACACTTCCTAGTCATTCAAAGCCACTATTACTCCTTTAGATGAACTCACAACTCTCCTTTATTGGCTCTCTGCTCTTTTATACACATTTAGCTAATTCTCCATTTACATTCTATCCACTTTACACATTCATGGCTGTTAATATTTTACTAACTGGGCCCAGGCTTACACTAAACTTTTTAGAAACATGTTTAAAGTGATAAAGGGAAAAGAGGCATGTGCTGGCTAGTTTTATGTCAATTTGATACAAGCTAGAGTCTTTAGAAGGGAAAACCTCAACTGAGAAAATGCGAACGTGTGTAAGTGAGAGAAGTGTAGGTGAGGATCAGACTGTAGGGAGACAGCAGCTCCCCAACATGGGCTGATAGCTGGAGAAGGAGACATTAACCAAATGCTTCAAATAAGAAAAATTTTAAACAGGAAAAGAGTTATGACCAACAAAACATTCTACGGTGAATCCTGCTGCAGCCTGTCTGCAGGAGCCCCTCCTCCCACCCTACCTCAGCTCCATGAGGAGTCCCCCTCTTGGTTCAGCCCAGGGTCCTCCTAGCCCATTCTCTCTGTCCTAAGATTTCCTCTGAGTCATCTCCATTCCTTTGTGTCACACCTACCTGCAGAAACACTGTACCAGGGACCCTACAGCCACTACACTTTCCTAGGATCCAGAGTGAGTAACAGCAACCAAAGCATGGAACAGCCATGCACCAAAGGTGAGACTAAGTGTCTGCACAAAGAAACACTTCCACTATGATAACCCCACATGCCTCAATCCCAGCCCCAAACACAATCATGAACAGTCCAGACAATGCACCTCCTCCAGAAGCCAAGAACCTTGCTGCAGCAGGCCCTGAAGCTCAAAATAGCATGTATGAGTATGTTCAAGGACATTAAAGAGGATAGAAAATGCAGTCTTGATGAAGACTGTATAAGTAAAAACAGTGGAATGAAATAATGAAAACATGTCAAGACATGAAAGTAGAATTTAACAAAGAAATAGAACCACTAAAGAAAACCCAAACTAAGAGAAAACTGGAAATGAAAGTCTCAGTATGTTGAACAAAAACTTAAGAGATATGCTTCATAGAGTTACAGACAGAGCAGAGACAATTTCAAGTCTTGTAGACAAGGCAGAAGAAATGGATAGCTCAAAGAAAATGTTCAAACAACCAACAAAAAAAGTTCCAGGCACAAAATATCCCAGAAATCTGGGGCACTGTGGAAAGACTAAATAAACCTATGAATAATAATTATAGAGGAAGGAGAAGAACCTGTGTTAAAGGCACAGAAAATGCTTTAACAAAACCATAGCAGAAATGTTGAGGAATATTATTTTAAAATGTGTTGTACTTTTTCCTAATGTTTTTGTTAACAATTCAAAGATGTGTTGATGAAATAAAATTAACCTGTGAACAGGAAGCTGTCAGCAAGTAGCTGACAAGAAGTGATAAGGAGGAACCATGTGTAGCAAGGGCTTTTTTAAGTGGGAGCTGAGAGAAGAAGGCCGGGTGGTTTTTTTTGTTGTCGTTTTTGTTTGTTTGTTTGTTTGTTTGTTTGTTTGTTTGTTTTTAAGGTGCCAGCAAAAGGAGAAGGTTAGCTACTAGTTATTCAGCCTAAACCATTGAATTGTGAATTCTTTAGATTTAGATAAAGTTCTCTTAGTAGCTTTGAAAGATTTGGTGCCTGAGGGAACAAAATCTCAAGCTATGGAACTTGCAGCTAGAATCCATTGCTTAAGGGGCAGCCACTGTAGACAATAAAAAACAGATAACAATAATTGGTGCCTAATGTGTGGTAGAACCACAGGGAAGGTGGGGTCATGCTCCGCTGCATTTGCCTTCTGGGGCTCTCCACAGCTGGCTCTGCTGCATCTGCTGTCTGGACTTCTCCACACTAGCAGTCAGCTGATGTTTGCCCAGAGAAGTCAACAGAATTGGGAAACCCTTTGGGAAAGTAGGAGAGAATTAAATAATATTGAAAATAATTTTTTCTGTGTTAAGAATGGGAAACACAACAATGCAGGTGCTACGGCTCTCTGCTGCTACTGTAGAGGGCTTGAAGTTAGAAGCAGAATATGAGAAGATAAATGATTTAATTGACACTGATATAATACCAAAAAATAATTACTGTCAGTAAATATGGTAATTAATCTTGTCAATAACAGCCTTGGTAGTTTTTTGTGCTAAATATGACAAATGGATTAATAGGATGAAGGCCTTGGAAAGATATACTAATGAAAAAAAGAAAAATGCACAGAGACAGAGGAATTTAAAGTGGCATTCACCACACCATTGCATTGTGAAACTGGAGAGGAATGGCCTAAGATTATTAGAGCACCAACTTTAATATATCCAGTCACTGTTCAAGAACAACTACCAGATGATATATATCCCCAAGGCTATGCACAAGTTAATTGGAATCCTGTAGATATGTTAGACTTAAAGAGAATTAAGGAAGCAGTAGTTTCAAGTGGTATGTGAAGAACCAAAGCACCCCCATTTCAAGCAAGCCCCTCACCCCAGCTTGAAACAGGCTTGAGTTTCAAAATTCTCAGAACTGCTGACATAGGTCAAAGGACAAAGTCAGGATGTTTGAAGAGCCATCTGGTAGCAACTGATTAACCACAGAATGCCCCAATGCTGGAGGTAGTCTATAAAGTTTAACAACATCCGGTTAAAACTACAAAGTAAGATAACACAGAAATTCTGAGAAACCCCTAAAACTTGAGCCAATCAGAATTGTACCCATACTTGCACCCCTAAGTGATGTAACCCTGTGGTTTTTGCCTTTAAAAACTGAGCTTGCAGAGGGGCAGGCACCTCCTCTAGCCTCTGCTGTGTCAAGGTGCTTGACCGAGGTCCCTGCCATGGCTTGAATTGAAATAAACCTTGCTTTTGCATTTCAGTGAGTTCATGTCTCGAACCCAGGGCACAACAGTATGCATTCACCTTTTGTAAGACAGATGTTTAATTCATGGGCAACTAGGAATAAAATTCCACAAAACCAGAAGGATTTAGTTTCAGCCGTATTAAAAGGTGGTCCTCAATTACAATGGAGAACTTGGTGGAGAGAGAAAGCCATGGCCCTGGAACAATGAGGTAGGGCTAAAGGTCATGAGATTTCCCATGACCAAATTCTTGGTGAGAGTCAGTATGCTGATTTGCAAAGACAGTGTATGTTGGATGATAACAACATTGAATGCATGAGACAGGGTTGAAGAATCAAGAAAGAGGACTGAATCATTTACTAAACTTATACAAGGCCTGAAAGATGCTTTCACTGACTTTTTACACAGATTAACATCAGCTGTAAATAGAATGATATCTGATCCAGACACTAAACAAATATTAATTGAAAGTTTGGCTTTTAAAATGCTAATGCAGAATGTAAAAGGGTGATTAGGCCTTTAAGGGCATGATCAGCACCCATAGAAAAATGGATCAGAAATACAGTTGATATTAGCTCCTATACTGCTAATGATGATATTTGGATAGGAGCATTGCTTTCTAAAAAAAATGAAGAGAAATCAAAATGGTAGGTGTTTTAATTGAGGTAGACAAGGTCATCTGAAAAGGGAGTGTAGGCAAGATGCTCTTAGAAACAATGTTTATTCTAGTAATAATTCAAACAGAAGACCTCAGCCTTCTGGGGTATGCAGAAGGTATGGCAAAGGCTGGCATTGGACTAATGAATGTAGATCAACAAGGGACAATCAGGGTAGCCCTTTGCCATTGGTAGATGCCCTGTGGGGCCTCTTGTAGGCCCCAATATCAAATGTAGTTCAATCATTCCCTGACAGCATTGGGGAAAATCCTTCACAAAATGATTAAATGATTTACTGCCTGTTGTTAAAAACCATACTGATCTGAATGCCAGAATAGCTTTAGAAGATAAAGCAAATTTTTCAAGAGAAATCATAAAGCAAACATATTTGTAAATTTCTATAAATGATCAATGACCAAAGTTAAAAATATGAATAAATGGCATAGAAATTGAAGGCTTGGTAGACATGGGTGCAGATATAACAATAATTGCACCAAAATCATGGCATCCAGGTTGGCCTCTTCAGGAAGTAAATGTTCAGATTTTAGGAATTGGCAGTTTATCTCAAGTAAAACAAAGTACAAGATGGGTTGAATGTATAGGGCCAGAAGGACAGAGGGGAAAAATAAAGCCATATGTGACTAATATAGCAATGAATTTTTGGGGACATGATTTACTACAGTAATGGAATACTCAGATTAATATCCCCCACAATCTCAGAAACAAACTATAGAATAAGGAATGCTTCAGAGAAAAATATTAAAAACTATCAAGAACAGTCACAGACCATTCAAGCTGAACATAAGCAGGGCACCACAGCTGTTGATATTTCAAAGGTACCAACAGCCATAACTTTAAAATGGCTGATTGACAAACTTGTTTGGATGGAACAATGGCCTTTGACAACAGAAAAATTACAGGCCTTAGAACAGCTGGTACAGGAGCAGCTAAATGCTCAGCATATTGAAGAATCAACCAGTCCTTGGAATACTCCTGTATTTGTTATTAAAAAGAAATCTGGAAAATAGAAAATGGTAACAGATATAACAGCTATTAATAAGGTGATTCAGCCAATGGGCTCTTTACAGTCTGGAATTCCCCTGCCTTCTCTGTTACCCAAAGGATGGCCTATTATAGCTATTGATTTAAAAGACTGTTTCTTCACTATACCTTTACAAGAGAAAGATAGAGAAAAATTTGCCTTCACAGTGCCTACTTATAATAATTCTCAGCCCATTATGAGATATCAATGGAAGTTTCTCCCACAAGGGATGTTCAACAGCCCCATCCTGTGCCAATATTTTGTTAGACAGCCATTGGATATAATTCATGTACAATTTCCTCAATTTATAAATTTACCATTATATGGTTGATATTCTACTAGCTGATTCAAATGTAGGTACTTTAGAGAAAACGTTTGAAGAAGTAAAAAAAAAAATTTTTTTTTGCCTTGCTGGGAATTAGAAATTGCTTCTGAAAAAATACAAAGAGGAGATTCTATTAATTACTTAGGATATAAAATAGGTTTACAAAAAATCAAATGTAGCAATATTTTGTTTGTGCTCTAACAAATAAAGCTTGTCTGGAGATCAGAGTGTGGAGCTAGCCACTAGTTAATCATAGAGGTGAAGCAATGATGGCACACACCTTTAATCCCAGAACTTGGGAGGAGGAAGCAGGAAGATCAGGAGTTCAAGGCCACCCTGGTCTGCATGAGATTGATCCAGTCTAAATGAGAAACATAGCCAGGCGATGGAGGCTCACTCCTTTAATACCAGCACTAGTGAGGATCATGCCTTTGATACCAGCACATGGGAATCTCATGCCTTTAATCCCAGAACAGTGGAGACAGTAATATAAGGCAGGGGGAGACAGGAACTCAACCCCTTTTCAGTCTGAAGTTGTGGAGGTAAGAGGTGACTGTGGCTGGCTTGTTTACTTCTCTTATCTTTCAGTATTTACCCTGATATCTAACTCTGGGCTTTTATTATTAAGACCAATTAGAATTCATGCTACATTGAACCCCAAAAGGTACAAATCAGGAAAGATCAATTGTGGACTCTTAAAGACTTTCAAAAGTTGTTAGGAGACATTGCTCATCTATGGCCCACTATTGGAGTAACAAATCAAGAATTGAGTAATTTGTTTCATTTTTTTTTCAGTTTTTCGAGACAGGGTTTCTCTGTGTAGCTTTGCACCTTTCCTGGAACTCACTTGGTAGCCCAGCCTGGCCTTGAACTCACAGAGATCCCCCTGGCTCTGCCTCCCGAGTGCTGGGATTAAAGGCGTGCGCCACCACCGCCCAGCTTTTTTTTTTTTTTTAAATTTTCCGGAGCTGAGGACTGAACCCAGGGCCTTGTGCTTGCAAGGCAAGTGCTCTACCATTGAGCTAAATCCCCAACCTGCTGTTTCAAATTTTAAAAGGTGACAAGGACCTAAATAGTCCAAGAGAATTATCAGCTGAAGCTGAGAAAGAATTGGCTTTGGTGAAAAAGACAATACAGGATGCACAAGTGGATCTTTTAGATCAGATCTTGATTGCATTCTGGTTATTTTACCTTCTATACATTTCCCTACACAGATATTAATGCAGAGAGAAAATACTATCTTAGAGTGGGTATTTTTACCACACAAACAGAATAAAAAAAATTAAAGAGATATTTGGAAAAGGTTTCTGAGTTGATTCTAAAAGAAAAATTAAGACTCTGTCAATTGACAGGAATGGACCCAGCAGAAATTGTAGTACCTTTTACTAATGCTGAAGTTGCTTCATTATGGGAAGAAAATGAAAACTGACAAGAGCTTGGAGTAATTTTTTGGGAGAGATAAGAAACAATTATCTAAAATGCATGAGATTTCAGTTTATAAAAAAAACTTATTGGATTTTGCCTCATATAGTAAAAGATACCCAATTTCTGGAGCCCCTACATTTTATACTGATGCAAATAAATCAGGAAAGGCAGGTTATAAGTCCAGAAAAATAATTAAAGTGGCTTAAACCCTTATGATTTAGTTCAGAAATCAGAATTATATGTTATTCTCATGGTATTATTTGATTTTTCAGAACCTCTTAATATAATTGCTGACTCTCAGTATGCAGAAAGAGTTGTCTTCCATACTGAAACTACTGAACTTATTCTTCATAAGTCAGAATTAACTTCATTATTTATACAATTACAGGAAATAGTCAGGAATAGGAATCATCCCATGTATATAACACATTTCAGATCCCACATGGGTCTGCCAGGCCCTCTAGCACAAGGTAGTGATGAAATTGATCAGTTATTTGTAGGAAATGTGCTGGAGGCCTCAGAGTTTCATGAAAAACATTATGTCAATAGCAAGGGTTTAAAAAAGGTATTTTTCATCAGTTGGCAACAAGCCAAGGAAATTATAAGAAAATGTCTTCCCTTGTATAACCAAACTCCACTACCTGCAGGAAGTAACCCAAAGGGTTCAAAGAAATGAAATTTGTCAAATGGATGTGTTTCATTTTGCAGAATTTGGAAAATTAAAATACATACACCGTACCATAGATACATATTCAGGATTTCAATGGGAAACTGCTTTGAGTTCTGAAAAGGCTGATTCTGTAATTACACATCTATTAGAAGCAATGGCCATTATGGGGATAACTGTACAAATTAAGACTGACAATGCTCCAGTATATGTGTCTAGTAAAATGAAACAGTTTTTTGAATATTATAACATAAAGCATATTACAGATATACCACACAACCCCACAGGACAAGCAATAATAGAAAGCTCTAATCAAACTTTAAAAAAAATGATTACTAAACAGAAGGGAGTAATAAAAACACCCAGATATAGTTTACACAATGCTTTATTAACTCTAAATTTCTTAAATGCTAATAAAAAAGGAACAACAGCTGCAGAGAGACATTGGATAATAGGGAAAAAACTGATAAATTAAATCAACCTATATATTTTAAAGATGTATTAAACTCAGAATGGAAATCAAGATATGTGTTACAGTGAGTGAGAGGTTTTGATTTTGTTTCCACGGGAGAAGAAAAACTATGGATACCATCATGACTGATAAAGAATAGATCTGAATAGGAGAGCCCACCTGATGAGGAGAAGAGATAGCTAAGAGTTAAATTGGCCTAAAGATATAGTGTATTTCCAACAGGATAAAACTTCATAAATCTTCTAAAATGTTTGTTTTTGTTGTCCTTTACAACCATAAAAGGCAAATGGTCTTTTTCTAGTCCCAATTTAATTAAAATTTAAAGCTGGCTTTAGGGTTGGAGCATGGCTCTCTCATTCTCTAAACACAAGCATGTTTGTTAAATGAAAATCAAAAATCTCTGTCTCATGTCAGAAGAGCCACCTGATGTGGGACAGAAAAAAAAATTTAGGGACTTTTCTCTTGCCAACAATCTCATAATCCTTTGGTTTAATTTTAACTATGTAAAACTTTTCATAGATGTAAATATCAGCTTTAAATTTATAAGGCCGTTCTGCACACGGCATTCAGAGTGCTTACGTTTTCAGCAATAAACTGTAACCAGTCATAGCAGTAACCTTTGACTCGTCTGATAGAAGATGGGGCCACAGCAAAGATTCTGCAGGAATTGCGGTGATGCCATCAGGGGGACAAGCTCCACCCAAAGATCAGTATCAGACTACAAACTGCACAGGACAACTATAAAGTTGCTTGGTGAGAGGGTCCAGCCTCATGCAGTAGTTTAGCCAGGATTTCAGATAAGCTTTGTACTTTCCCATTACACAGAGACTGGACAATGAATGTTGCAGCTGGTTTTCTCAGGACTTGGTCAATATTTCAGTTTTTTTCAGTATATCATTGCCTCCAGATAACAGGAACTAATTTTGAGGACAGGTCACCCACATTTCTAAGAGGTGGGGAGAATGGTCATTTGGTGAGTAATGGATGACTGTCATCATTTACAGGGGTTATTTACTAATTATTTCTGGTATTGACAAGGGAGGAAATTATACAAATGATATTACATTCAGGGATCTCTTTGAAAGAAAAGAAGAGAAGGGAATATAGGAATGATATCATATAAGGGTAGATTATTGAATCTACTTTAAATAATAGGGTAGATTATTGAATCTACTATAAACTAAGGGACAACTGTTGATCTCAAATATTTTGTATTTGTAAGGACTTTTATATATTGACACAAATTGAAGGTAATTTTTGTTGCAACACCATACACATTTATGTTTCTGTTCTTGTTTGGGGGATTTTTGTATATTGATAAAAATTTAAGATTATTTTTGTTACAACATATTGTATGTATGTTTATATTTTTGTTTGAGGTATTGTGCCTATGCAGTTCTTCTGGAAATGTAGGGTGAAGTTCTAGTTTTTTAAAGCTATTATTATAAACTATATAGGATAATCAGGAACATAGGTTAGTGGTTAGTCATTTATAATAACCAAAATTATAGATAGGTTAGGTATGCTTTACAGATCAAATAGAAATATATTTAGATGGTCTTCAAACCTTTCAAAGACCTACAGAATATTATATTTAAAATGTTTTATTAACTTAGGGCTTTTCACAAAAATGAGACACATCTGCTCCTGACAGCACCAATTTGCTTCAGAGATGATGCGCATCGAAGAAACTCCTTATGGAGTGTGCTTACAATGTGTCAAGGATAGCCGTTTGGGCAAGAAGTTGCTCTTGCCTGGACTGATTGACAGTATGTTCTATAAACTGGACATGCAGGACCTATAGGAAAGTGACTGCTGAACTTTGCCAAAACACAGCAGGGTGGTCCTTCAGGGCTTCTGCTTTACAGAAGAAACTGCCAGACATTCTGCAGGACACAGAGGAAAAGTGACTGAAAACTTTGCCAATGTAGGTGGGACAGTCTTTCAAATTTCCTGCTTCATTGAAAAGTCTACCAGATACTATGGGCTAGTAGGCTGAAGATGGATGCTCCAATGTTACAGAGGACTTTGGGTGACTGTCCAGGCAGTCAGATGTCTCTGTCTAGAGTTTTTGGAAGTTGTTTGAAATGCATTTTTTGTTTGCTTAAATAATATTATATCCTTCTGGAGCCTTTGATGGAGTTGAAGACTGCATAGTTATTATTGCAGTTTTCCTTAGATATAATAGAAAGTAAATTAGGTATAAAATTTTTGATTTACTAAGATAGGATAGATTATGGAATATTTTCTTTAAATTTACCAGGCACAAATGAATTGGAATTCAGTATATTGTGAATGTAATCCTTACTTGATAATTATTGTTATTGTATGCAGTCTTACTATGTTCAAGTTAAAATTTTTCATTTTTTGTTTAGAAAAAAAGGAGGAAATATTGGGGAATATTATTTTTAAGTGTGTTGCATTTGTTCCTACTGATTTTGTTGACAATTCAAAGGTTTGTTTAATTAAATAAAATTAACCTGTGAGCAGGAGGCTGAATCAGCAAGTAGCTGACAGGAAGTGATAAGGAGGAACCATGAGCAAGGGTTTTTTAAGTGGGGGCTGAAAGAAGGAGGCTAGGGTTTTTTTGTTTGTTTGTTTTTTGGTGTTTTTTTGTTTTGTTTTGTTTTGTTTTTTGTTTTTTGGAAGCCACCAATAAGGGAGAATGTTAGTTACTAGCTATTCAGCCTTGTTGAGCGAGCAGAATTCCACCTAAACCATTGAATTGTAAGTTCTTTAGATTTAATTAAGTTCTGTAGCATGAATCTTAAAAGGTCTTATTAATAAAAATAAACCTGGAGCCAGGTATTGGGGTGAATGCTGGAAGATTAGAGAAGCAGAACAGGCCACAGCCACCTCACGTTGCCAATTCCTCAGCTGATCTCATTTCCTCAGTCTGGAAGCTTCTGAGTCCTCAACGAAAATGAATCTCAGCTGAACTGTGCTGCTCAAAAGCCTAAAAGCTTAACCAGCTAGTTCCTGGTTTTCACGCCTTATATACCTTTCTGCTTCCTGCCATCACTTCCTGGGATTAAAGACGTGAGTCACCATGCCTGGCTGTTTCCAGTGTGGCTTTAAACTCATAGAGATCCAGATGGATCTCTGCCTCCCAAGTGATAGGATTAAAGGTATGTGTGCCACCATTTTCTGGCCTCTATGTCTATCTAGTAGCTGTTCTGTTCTCTGACCCCAGTTAAGTTTATTAGGGTGCACAATATTTGGGGGAACACAATATCATCACAAAGTTCCCTTAGTGTCTTTGAAAGAGTCAGTGCCTGAGGGAACAAAATCCTCTCAGGCTGTGGCCCTTGCCACAGAGGCTGTTGCTTAAGGGGCAACCGCTATAGATAATAAAAAACAGAAAACAACACAGAAACTTTTCCCAATCTAAAGAAAGCAATATCTACCAAGGTATAAGAAATATACAGAAGACCAAAAAGACAGACAGAAAAGAAATCCCCTGTAACATCTGATAATCAAAACACTAAATGTACAGAACAAGGAAAGGTTATTAAAATCAACAAGGGAAAAAGACCAAGTAACATATAAACATAGGCCCATTAGAATAACACCTGTCTTTTCAATAGAGACTCTGAAAGCCAAAAGGGCCTGGGCAGGTGTTCTATAAGCTCTGAAAGATGACAGATACAAGCCAAGAATACTATACCCACAATCAATTGAAAAAGAAAAATACTCCATGATAAAATCAAATTTTAACATTTTTGTCTACCAATCCAGCTCTACAGAAGACTACTAGAAGGAAAACTTCAGTCCAAAGAGGTTATCCACACCCACAAAGGACAAAAGGAATAAATAACCCCAGAACAATAAATCAAAGGAAGGTAGAGAATACCCACACTATCATAATATATAAAAGGTATCAATGAACTATGTTCATGCCAGGCAGTGGTGGCGCACGCCTTTAATCCCAGCACTCAGGAGGCAGAGGCAGGCAGATCTCTGTGAGTTTGAGGCCAGCCTGGTCTACAGAGTGAGTTCCTGGACAGCCAGAACTGTTACACAGAGAAACTCTGTCTTAAAAAACCAAACCAAAACAAAACAAAACAAAAACACTTTTCATAAATAATGCTGTCTGTTAATTCTCTCAATTTCCCAATAAAAGGACACAGACTAACAGAATGGATTAAAAAACAGGATCCGTCCTTCTACTGCATCCAAGAAACACAGCAAATGACCCTTTCACAGGGGTTGCTAAGACCATCAGAAATATGTGTTTTCTGATGATCTTAGGAACAGAGACACCGTTCCTCTATCCATCTCCACCTCCACGAACATCCACCCACATGCAGATATGCCCACATACAAGCCCACAGCATGATGACATCATCACGCCAACCCTGTCACATACACCCAAACAAATACAGGAATGTGTGACAGGGTGGTGCCATAATGTACTCATGCATACCAGTCACACATGTTTACAGAGCAGCTATTGTGTTGAAAGCGGCAGTTCTGGAGGTAAAGGGTACTTCATGAATTATAATTACTGGGTAAATGTAAAATCATATACTGTGATATCATCAACTACTGAGATTATACACACACACACACACACACACACACACACACACACACGCACCACAGGACCTTAATCTGGATGATGACTGGTCTTTTTATATTCAGCTGTGGTTGATGTAAATACTGCCCCCCTTGTGATAGTAACAGCTATGTTAAAAAAAAAAAAACCACAGAGAATGGTAAATCACAAGAAACTTTAATGAATTGTATTGACTGTACTATGCCATGTGTCATCTTTTGTATTATTAAAGCTATTGTTATATGTTATTTTCATTAGAAAACCATCCCATGACAATGGATAATGTAAAGAAGAACATTAAGAAAAGAAAATATAGTGAGAATTTTTTACAGTGTGATTCTACCTCAATAATTACAACAGGGATTGAGAAACTGAAATGTGTCATTTGTTGTGAAATTCTATCAGTCAAATCTATGAAGGTGAACAAACGAAAATGCCCTTTGATAGCAAGCATCTGAGCTCTGCCAGCAAGGAGACCAGCTCTTTTAGAAGCAAATCTGAAGGACCCAGGAAAGCTAGACTTGACACTAGTGACAAACACCACAAACAGAATGCAGCCGCCACTGAAGCTTCATATTTGGTGGCACTCAGAATTGCCAGAGCTACGAAACCTCACACCACTGCCAATAATTTACTGTTGCCAGTGACCAAATACAATGTTCCAAGTAACGATCAGAGTCAAATTAGTTCCACAATTGAGTGCAATTTCCTCATCTAACAATACTGTCTGAAGAAGAATAGATGATACATCTGCTGACATTCTTGATCAGGTAATCCAGGAAATTAAATCTGCTCCACTTCCAATATTTAGTATCCAGCTTGATGAATCTACAGATGTAACAAACTGTTCACAGTTACTGGTTTACGTAAGGTATATTAACGATGGTGATTTTAAAGATGAGTTTCATTTATACAAACCTCTTGAAATGACAGGTGCTGCACATGACGGATTGGGCACAATTGGTTCATTTCTGAAAGAACATAAGATCTCTTGGGAAAACGTGTGTGGTGTTTGCATTGATGGTGCTCCAGCTATGATAGGATGTTAGTCTGGATTTGGTGCTGAGAGAATCACCGAAAGTCATCAGAACTCACTGTATAATTCTCTCCAAATATTAGCAACAGAGACGCTGCCATAAGAGTACAAATAATGAAAAGCACCGTAAATTCTGTCGGTTTTGTAAAGGTGAGCACTTTAAACCATCAGCTGTTTTTGCCACTGTGCAATCAGTTGGATATGCTGAACAAAGCTATTTCACACTGAAGTGAGATGGCTGTTGAGAGGAAACCCTAACTGTCATCACAGAACTTTTCTCCAATGACTGATGGAAGCAGATGCAGAGATCCACAGCCAATCGCTGGACAGAGCTCCAGGAGTCCAGTCAGAGAGAGAGAAGATGGACTCTATGAGCAAGTGCAGCAGGATCATGATGAGGAAACAGGCAGGGATGATCAAACCAAAGTAGAGGGAACTCATGAAAGTTGGATCAATGGCTGTGGAGCCTGCATGGTGAGACAGTTGTGTAGCTTGATCTGCTTGGGAGGCCCCCTGGCAGTAAGATCAGAATCCATCTCTGGAGCATGAGCAGATTTTGTGGAGCCCACTACCTATGATGGGACACCTCATGCAGCCTTGAGGCAGAGGGAAGGGCTTGGACTTGCCTCTACTGAATGTGGCTCCACACAGGAGGCCTTGCCTTCTTGTGGGAGGGAGTGGGGAATGGGTTGGGAGGGGACGCTGGGGAGGGGTGAGAGGAGTGAAGAGGAGCATCTTTGATTGGTGTGTAAAATGAATGAAAAAAATTTCTTAACTAAAAAAATTTCAAGTAAAAAAAAAGATGAAAAAAAAACACAGAAAACAATCTAATGTCCATAAAGAGTGGGTTGGGGGAAAGGCTGGGGGGTGGGAGGAG
>CABHPR010152334.1:0-54285 GCA_902168415.1 Peromyscus melanophrys | reverse complement strand
AAGCATAATATTAAAATATGTTGTACAAACATTGCTAAATATGTAAATACAAATTATGTAACTAGTGTAAATGTGTTTATAACTTTCATGTGAATGGGAAGATCCATGTTTTGTGGGGAGATATTAAAATGTTGTTGCTTGAGATTTTTTTTTTTTTTTTAATGAGGTGGAGGGGTGTGGATAATAGGGCAAACACGGAAGGACTCTTCCCACCCACTTACACACTGTGGCTTTGCAGTTTAGGATGCTGTTAGCATATCTTACATCTTTTCCATATAGTAAAAAAGCTTAAGGTGCTTGTCATTGTTGCTGGGTCCTTTCTTCATGTAGTGTCGACTTGTGAATTTCTCCTTAATAATTTAGATTGTTCCCTTTTCATGATGAAGAAGGGGAAGCATGAGGTTAAGTAGATTGATTGCCTTGAAGTTGAAACATTTCTGGAGACCTGCTGTGCTACGGTTTTTAGCAGCTAATTGGAGGAGCTAGACCACAATGAACGATAGGCCCTTTTTTATAACTATTTAGCTCAGGCATCAGAAGAGAGCCTTGCTTAATGGGGCTGTATATCATTGTTCAGATATGAAGCCTATTTTGTGTGACTTAGGCAGTCTGTCTATGTTTTCTGTTCGCTTGACTTTGATGATAATCATTGGCTGAAGTGGACCTATGATTTGAATATTTGAATGTAGTTAGGTGTTTATTTTTGTAATGCTGGGGGTCAAACCTAGGGCTTTGTGCACACTAAGTCTACAAGAGCTAGACCCTTGACCACATACCTCTTTTTGTTTTTGATTTTTGTTTCTGTTTTTAGATCTTTTTTTAAAAAAAGATTTATTTATTATGTATAGTGTTCTGCTTGCATGGATGCCTGCAGGCCAGAAGAGGGCACCAGATCTCATTATAGATGGTTGTGAGCCACCATGTAGGTGATGGGAATTGAACTCAGGACCTCTAGAAGAGCAGCTAATGCTCTTAACCTCTGAGCCATCTCTCCAGTCCCTACATATCTGTTTTTTCGAGTCACCTTTTCCCTGTTGTTACACTCGTCATAACTGTTGTTGTCAGTCACCAGGGTGAGTATGCAGTGTTTGTTTCTCTGTTGGCATTTAAGTTACTCCTCTTTTCTTTTTTTTTCTTCAGCAAGGTTGTGAGGAGTCTTGTTTGAGTGTACATGATAGAAACCCTGATTTTAGTAAGAACCTTAGGCCATCTTCTTGCGCCTGATCTGTTGGCACATCACTTTCTGAAAGCTCTGCCCCAGTTTCAGTGCTGCAGTCAGTGTATGGTAAGGGGTACAGGGCATCATCGATTTTGGGAATTGTGGGTCATGTAACAGAGTCACTTGATCCAGACGGCAGCTCCTGAATCTACTTTGCGTGTGGGCAAGTTACTAAATCACCTGGCTGGTGTAATAATTGTCTTCCCTGATAGCATAGTTGTATAAATGAAGCGAGTTGCTTCCCAAAGTGCTTCTAGTTGAGTGGATCAGCATAAAGTACCTGTGTTAATGTTGGTTAGTGTTAGTAATGCTAATTTCTAGTTTCCATTCATTTTTGTTATCAGTGTAACATTTACCCCTGTGGTTATTTGGATTTGTGCAAAAGATAAATTTTGTTTTAATTAATGACAGATCAAATTTTGGGTGACTTTAAATTTTTTCGTGCTGTGTAGCTCAGGCTGAGGATAGCCCATCCTCCTGCCTTTGCCCGTGAAGTGCTGGGATTGCAGGTGTGACTCAACACGCCTGGCCTAGGTGACTTTATTTATTGACTTTGTAGAGTTGAATCTCAGCCTGGTACATGGCAAACAAGGACTCTCCCATGGTGATATATCCCAGGCTTCATTAACTTTTAATTTGAAACAAAAATCTTACTAAGTTATTTGTTTAGGGTGCTTTTGAACTTATAGTCCTGTCTCAGCCCCCAAATACCTGGGGTTACAGGCCCATTGTAGACGAATTATTAAATAAAAAACCTGGAGCCAGATATCGGGGTTAAAACCTGAGAGATCAGAGGAATAGGAAAAGCCACAAGCCAACCTCACCTCACTGACACCTCAGTCTCCAAAGAGACCTACTTCCTGTCTACCTACACCTGTATGCCTTTCTGTTCTGCTATCTCATTTGCTCTCTCTGTCCAGCTACATCACTTCCTCTTCCTACCCAGCTCTGTCACTTCCTATCTGTCTGTGCAGACCTCCAGACCTCCATGGTTAACTAGTGTTAGAATTTAAGGAATGTGCCACCACGCCTGGCTCTGTTCCCAGCGTGGCCTTGAGCTCACTGAGATCCAGACAGATCCCTGCCTCCCGAATGATAGGATTAAAGGCATGTGCTACCATTGCCTGATTTCTATGTCTAATATAGTGGCTGGCTTTTTCCTCTGATCCTCAGATAAATTTTATTGGGGGAGACAGATAAAATATCACCACAGCCCATGCTCCCAGGCCCAGCATATTTAAGCAGCATTATAGCAGTCAAAAAAGTTTATGGTTTACATGCTTAAGGATCAACTGTTTGAAGGCGGTTTTTCCAAAGTGAAGTCTTTACACTTTGTGTAAGTGTGGTTGTGATGCATGTGTTTAATTCTGTCCCTCAGCCTTTGCCCAAATCCTGGCACTTACAGACCTGGTGCAAGGCTTCCTGAAATTTGGTTTGAGAAATATGGTTCTGTGGAATGAACTGCACTTCTTTTCGAGAGGTATGAGACAGATACGTGATGCATATACTAGCACTTGGTAGCTTAGGCAGGAGGATTTCCAGTTCAAGGCCAGCCTGGGGTACATAGAAAGATGGTGTCTCAGAAACAAACAAACAAAAGCTAGGAGGTAGGGAAAGATGAATCCTTATTCACTGCTGATGGCAAGGTGAACCTGTGTAGTACTGTGAAAATCAGCATAGAGGTTCCTCAAAATCTGAAAACATAACTACCATCTGGCTCAGCTATACCACTCCTGGGTATATACGCTATGCCACCCCTGGGTACTTATGCTATGCCACCCCTGGGTATTTATGCTATGCCACTCCTGGGTATTTATGCTATGCCACTCCTGGGTATTTATGCTATGCCATCCCTGGGTATTTATGCTATGCCACTCTTGGGTATGTACTCAAAGGATGCTTAAGTCAGTTATCTAGAAGATACCTGCACATCCATGTTTACTCCTGCACTGTTCAGGTAATGGAACCAGCCTCCATGCCCACCAATAGATGAACGGAGAAAAAGAAATGTGGTACATTTATAGTCCACAAAATTCCATAAAACAGAATTTTTGCAGTTGTAAAGAAAAATGAAGTCATGGCATTTACAGGAATATAGATGCAACTGGCAATTTTGATTATTTTAAGAGAAATAAACCAGCCTCAGACAAATAACTGTATGTTTTCTCTCATGTGTGGGAGCTAAATTAAAATTCTATATGTAGATATATGTGTGTATTTATGTATGTGCGTGTAGGTCATGAAACTAGAAAGGGGATCATGTTGGAGAGGAAGGGATTCTAAAGGTGGTAGACAATAAAGAATGTAGTGAAATATATGTAACAGGAAAGCAGAGAAGGGGGCTAACTTGAGGAAAATGGGAAAACAGCTGGAGATGGGCAGGGTGAACTATTACGAGCAAAGGACAGCAATACATACGTATGAAGATGGCGTAGTAGAACACAATAACTTGCTAACCCAAAAATTAAAGCTATCATACTCGTGTCATAAAGAATAAAAGAAAAGGAAAGAAAGACTGAGCTGTAGGTGGCATTCTCATTTTGGAATTAATAAGTCTTGTCTACAATAATTGCTTCTATTCGTCTCTAAACATGGAAGATAGTTTGTGTTTTAAGCTCTTGAATTTTGTCAGTTCCGATATAACCTTGCTTTTGAGTTTAATCTGCTTTGTTTAAAGTGATGGAGAGCGGGTGGGCATTGTTGTGTACCACTGTAATCCCTAAGAGGGTGTGGGGAAATGAGGAGTTCAAAGTCATCCTCAGCTACATGGTGAATTAGAGGCCACCTTGGGATATAGGAGATCTTGTCTCAAAAAAAACAAACAAACAAACAAAAAAAAAAAACAAAACGAAAACCAAGGAAGCAAACATACAGACAGAAGGAGAACGCTATAGAGTAATTCATATTATGCTTCATTTTTTTTCTTCTGTTGGTTAGTTCCTAAGTTTGATTTTAGTGTGTGAGATTGAACCCAGGGCTAGGCAAGCACTCTGCGGATCAGCTGCATCCTCACCCCCTCCCCCATTTCTTAGTTTTTATTTTTATGCCCTTTATTCATCCTATGAAAATGAGAGAACCCGCCGTGTCGAAAGGCTGATATTAAATACCATTGTTTTTCATGGGTCTTGAGACAGCTGCAGTGAATCAGTAACCACTCCCAGGTGGGTACTTACTTTGTCCAGTCATTCAATAGAAACTGGGAGTGCGCCTGAGGCGAGCTGGCTCAGGGCTAGGATGGAAGGATGAAAGGGGGCACTTGAGGACCGTAGAGGAGGGTGACCCTGTTTACTGATAATTGTTGGAAGTTCTCCCTCTCACCAAGTGTTCTGATTAAAGTGGTAGGTAGTTGGGTCTCTTTAGTTTAGAATCTCATGGGAAGGACAGACAAGTGGACAGATACAGGGTCATGTACTCCTAGGGGGGCCAGAGGAATCTCTAGGTACCTGGAAGGAGATTGGATTGCTGGCACCCTTCTTAGTGGCCTTTTAACTTTGCGGTTGATTATACTTTTTATTGCCATCCATCATTCAGAGTAGGATCGAGGGATAGGAAAAGTGAGAGTTTGGGCAGTGGCCTTCCAACTTCCCTTGCACGTTAGAATCACCAGGAGCTTTTAAAGAATTCTGGAAGCTGGCTTGGTCTACACGCCTGTAGACCTGGTCGAATGGGTTTGAGGGTGGGATCCAGACCCTGATGGATTTGGTACAGTGCCTGAGATCATCTCTGCTGCCGTGAGAGTCTTCCCTTGGCTTCATCAAGTGACTCACTTAGCGTTTGCTTTGCTTGCTTGGTAGTGATGCTTAATTGTTCTTATGAGATACTAAAAATTCAATTCGACCAAGGACTTCTTAAAGAATGGCTTAATTCACCATGCTATTTTAATTATTCTCTTTGTCTTCAGAATGTATTACAACCCAGAAGTCAGTTTCCTCTGTTTTGTATATTGCCAAGAATCTGTGCTGTACGTGTTCATTGTTAAGTGGCAACTACTGTAAGGGAAAATAAGCCTTCAAATGTATCTAGTCGGCTGAGCATCATTGCTTAGCAACACAGTCTGCTCAAGAGTATTGGTTCATTCATCTCAAGATCATGGGGCTACCTGGAAGCTGGGGCTCCTGCCAGCATCACAAGGGGTAGGGGGCATATCTCATGTCCCTAGTCTGAGATGAGATTAACCCTCAAAATTTGATTATTTCTACTGAATGTTCACTGCTTTCCTGAATAGCTGTCAGGAAGGAAAGTTAAACAGAGAACAAGATTCTGACTGCATCCCTCAGACTCTGAGATCCTGAACTCACCCCCATGCCCTGCCTCCTTGGCTCTGAGAACGTCCCTCTAGTCACAGTAGTAGGAATGATAGCCAGCTCTTGCACCCTCATGAGGCTGAAAAGTTGTACTTGAAGCCATTGTAAGTCAGGAACTTTCCACCTGGCACTAGAGTGAGGAAATAGTATTGACATGCTAGTATCACTGGACTGTTTCCTGTCACTAAATGCTTAGATTGAGAAAAAATTAGGAGAGTCATAGTTGGGTTTATTTACTTCTTTCATTCTGGTTTCTATACAGTCTTCACATATGTTATGGGTAGTATATAGGTAATATGTTTAATTGTATAAGAACTTTAAAAAATTTTCTTATTGATATTGTTATTTGCAGTCACAGTCTCAGTCTGTAGCCCAGGCTGGCTTTGAACTCAGTATGCTCCTGTGTGCTAGGATTAGAGGCCTGTATGTGCTCCCATGCCTGGTTTACAAGTGCTCTTTTGTTAAAAGCTTTCTGTGCATAAGCTGCCTGGTGGGTGGTGATCCTTTACATGGAGCTGCCTGTAAAGATTCAAGATACATATTGATCTCTTTAAACTTTTAAATTGAAATGACATACGTGTTTCTAAAGTGCTTGTATATATGCAGAAAGCTAATATTTGACTTATTCTCGTGATTTTCAAGTGTTCTGAGCTGGTGAATAGAACTATAGTATTCTAAAATTTGTTGAACATGTACGTACCAGACACTCTTAGTTAATTTTCTTTTACTATAAGGAGACACCATGACCAAAACAACTTATAAAAGAAAACATTTAATAGGGGCCTTATTTATGACTTCAGGAAGTGAATAATCCATGACCATCATCTCAGGAAGCATGGCAGCAGGCAGATATGCATGCATGGCGCTGGAACAGTAGCTGAGAGCTTGTTTGTTTAGACAACAGCCATGAGGCAGAGAGAGGTGAGGGAGGGAGAGACAGAGGCAGGGAGAGAGGGAGGAAGGCAGAGAGAGAGGAGGGAGAAAGAAAGAAAGAAAGATAGATAGATAGAGACAGAGAGACAGAGAGATAGACAGAGAGACAGAGAGACAGAGACAGACTGCACCCTGGTTGAGAATGGCATGGCATGGGTTTTGAAACCTCAAAGCCTACTCCCAGTGGCATATCTCCTCCAGAAAGGCCATACTTCCTAATCCTTCCCAAATAGTTCTACCAAATGAGGGCAAAGCATTCAAATATGGGAGTCTATGGGGGCCATTCTCATTCAAACCACCAGACACAGTCTGAATTGTATAAATGGCATTTTGAAGAATGCACTTTTGGTGTCCTTTTGATATTGAACATGACTGAAAAAGATACTGTCCTTTTTGTAAAATCCAGAAAATATGTGTGTGAATAATTTTCGAGATCCTTCAAATTGTAATAAAAATTTATATTTTTAGTATGCATAGTTAATTATGAACTATTGAGAGTTATATTGTAAAATATATACAGTTTTTAAAGTATTGGGGCATTACATTTTGCTAGGGAAGCCCTGTACCCAAACCTTATTTTTACTTTTTTTTCTGCCTGGAAGAGGAGAAGGTAGAGGAGCTAGAATGTCTGTTTTTAAAACGAAGACGAGTGGTGCTCAGGCTGGCATTGAACTCATGCTATAGGAAGACTAGAAATTGAGGCCATCCTACTTCAATCTCCTAATCACTAGGATTGCAGGCCTGGACAGTCCCAGTTTGCAGGCCATATTCTTTTTTTGTTTTAATTGTTTAGAGTTTTTGGGTGCTAGGAATTGAAACTAGGGTCTTATTCATATGAGGTACTATATTTCTGAACTATTTCCTTGGTACTCTGTATTATATAATTTTCCCCCTTTTCTTTCTTCCTTCCTTTCTTTTTTTTTTTTGGTATTTTTGAGACAGGGTTTCTTTGTGTAGCTTTGGAGCCTTTCCTGGAACTCATTCTGTAGCCCAGGTTAGCCTCCAACTCACAGAGATCCGCCTGCCTCTGCCTCCCAAGTGCTAGGATTAAAGGTGTGCGCCACCACTGCAAGGCTTATATATATATATACACACACACACACATATATATACACACATATATATGTATATATATAATTAAAAAAAGATTTATTTATAATATGTGTGTGTGTGTATGTGGATGTGCACAAGCACATCTGAATGTGTGTATGGTGCGGTATCCAGTGCCTAAGGAGGCAAGAGGAAGGAGAGTGTGAAATTTCCAGAACTGGAGTTACAGGCAGTGGATGAGTTTCCAGATGTGAGTGCTTGGAGCTGGACACTGGGAAATGAACCCTGCTCCTCTGGAAGAGCAACAAGTACTGTTAACCATTGAGCCATCTCTCTAGCCCTGTAAGCTGCCACTCCCTCCTCCTTCAGATTTATTATTTTATTTTGTGTGTATGGCTGTTTTGCCTGTGTGTTATGTCTGTGTACTAGAAGTTTGCAGTGCCTTTGGAGGTCAGGAGAAGGTGTTGGAGCCTCCGGAACTGGAATTAACAGGTTGCTGTTAGCCATGTGGGTGCTTGGAACTGAACCCAGGTCCTCTGGCAGAGCAGCCGGTTCCCTTAACCCCTGAGCCATCTCTCCAGCCATGTAAGACATATTCTTAATGGAATGTGTGTTACAGTTATTGCATTTGAAGATAGAGGATTGCAACAGAAGGAAATGCATGTTTTCTTTAATAGTTTGCAAGGCAAGTTAGTCTTCGTTGTTTACACTGGGTGAAAATTATGTAACTATTCCTGGATTTTGTTCAGTCCAAATGACATTTATGCCTGCTAATAGAGGCATGGTGAATAATAGTACTGGGGAGACCACCAACAGATAAACTTAGCAATTAACTTTATCAGTTCAAGTCTTCTCTTCCTTAGCCCTCTACCCACAACATTGTGGGTGTTCCACCCGTAACAAGAAAACAGAGACCAAATGTGAAGTGTGACTTAGTGCATGATATGGAAGGGCTGTTTCGAAATACTGTGAGGATGGTTTGATTCTCATAGCTGAATTTCAAAAAAAATGCATGTTTAGAACCATGTATTTAAAAATCTCTTGTGTATGTGGGAGGTCATATATGCCATGACTTATGTGTGGAGGTCAGCGGACAGTTAGAATCGGTTCTCTCCACGTTTGCATGGGTTCTGGGGAATCCAACTCAGGTTGCCAGACCTTCATGGCAAGAGCCTTTACCCAGTAAGCCATCTCACTGGCCCCTAGAGTCAAGTATTTTTAACTAGATTTCCAGTGTTAAGTTTAATAGTGGAATGGAAGAATTTATGGAAGGAAAAAAAAAAGCTTATAGATATTAGAACACAAAATGTGAGTGAGAAGAGATGAGAGGGTGAAGTGTGTGTGTGTGTGTGTGTGTGTGTGTGCGCTATGTGTGTGTCACCATAGTCAAAATACACTACGTTCACTTATGAAAATGTCACAATGAAACCTGTATTGTGTAATTAATATATACTAATAAAAGCAACATCAAAACGTTTTTCAAGTCCCCCAGACAGCTGATATTATTGAAAATAAACATGAGAAGACACAATAAACAAGTGAAGGAACAAACTTTGTTGGTTTGTTGTCAAAAGATGTGAAAGATTTGTTTTTTACAGATGGAAGATTACTGATTTACTTTGTTGACATCTGTGCTTTAGAGAAGGATTAAAGCATTAGAAAGCTTACTGTTTAGTGTAAAGATGCACCTTTTAAAACATGACTATGTTAAAAGAGCAAGTCACAACCTCTCTTTATGCAGGTTGCTGTGTGTTGTTCACTTAGCTGAGGTGTTTTGGTTTCTGGGTAGGAGTTTAACAATAACAATTCAATAATATTTGTTTCTTTTTCTGGTTTGTTGCAGGAGAAATAAATGGCAATGAGTGTGAATGTGTGTTAAGAAAAGAGGAAGTCTCAGGGGAATTAGAAGCCAGCACTGTGGATTCTCTGACAGACATGCCATTTGCTACTGTAGATCTTCAAGATGACTGTGGAAGTGAGTACTGTATTATTTAAGCAAATACTTAGAAGCAGTGGACAGACATTTAGTCATGCATTTCACCTTTATTTTGTTTTGATGACTTGTCATGCTTTTGAGTGCTAACAATGATCTGGTACTTGGTTGTCAAAGCTGTCACAGATTATATGAAGAAATGGCTCCCAACATTTTAGGCCAGATCATTCTGTGGTTACTTCTGAAAGTCATGGGTCTGGCAGATCATTTCATGGTTTAGAATGACCCACTTTATTTCTTTAGAAATAAAGCAATTCTGCAGTTTCAGAAGTACCTACCCATTCATGTAATGAATGGTTCATGGCTTTTGGGTATATGTAGGCACTTTGCTGTGCACTGAGAGGGTCCGTCATTCCGTCCATGAACCAGACAAGCATTGTCAATTCAGTCAGTCTCTTAGAGCTTCAGCTACAAACTTGATGTAACCAACCCTTGACTGAAACACCCAAACAGAGAGTTCATGTCACTGTGAAAATAGAACTATACGTGATGAGGGACACTCTGTCCTCCACAAAGGGAACGGATTTCCCTGTGATCCAGGAACAGGAGATGAAATCAGCTCGCTGTCCAGCTGTTGGTACTTCTGATGTTACCCATAGATATATATCCGAACCGCTTACAGGAGGTGTGAATAATGAGATCTCTCCAGAATCCCAGAGAACAAACAGTGTTCTGTAGCCTCTGTAGCCTTAAGACTGAGGTGATCAGTGACCACCATGCACCTCGAAGAAGGATGGGTGCTTTATGACCTGTGTTCGCTTCATGTTTTGAAAAGGATTGCTGCTTCTGCTCAGGTTGGGCCTTGGGAAGGATGGCCCTTTATGTAAGCGGAGTTTTTTTTTTTTTCTTTTTGGCAGGATTTGGTATAGTTCTTACTAGAGCAATGATAAATGTAAAAGCCCCAAGGCCAGTCTACCGAAATACGTTCTTAATGTTGGAGTATTATAGCATGCTTTGATATTGTAGGTCTCGGGAGCTCTAAAACTATTTGAATAGTTAGCCGATATTCCGAACCACAGAGTGGAAGATTTCTTCTGTGGGAAGATGGGTTTCAGACTCTAAGCTCCAGTTCATGCGTGGATCTAGTGGTGTAAGGGGAGAAACAACTGTGTCTTCAGTTTTGATTGTTGAATTTTCTTCTTGTGTGACTTTGGTCATTTAAACTGTGTGATACTTTTAACTGTAAAAATGCAGATTGTAATTCCTTCTTGCTTAACCTCATGTTGATGTTGTACAGATCAAAAGACAAAATGTGTATAAGGAGTTAAACATACAGCAGTGTACAAGTGTTTCTTTATAAAACCTTTGTTTTCTTTGTGTGTGTGTGTGTGTGTGTGTGTGTGTGTGTGTGTGTGTGTGTGTGTACAGTTGTGTGTGCTGGTACACATGTGTGCCTGTGGAGGCTGGAAAATGACACTGAGCGTCTCTTTCAATCCCTTTCTACCTTATTACTTTTGAGACAGAGTCTCTCATTGATCTTGCAGCTCACTGGTTCCGCTTGGCTGGCTGGGCAGGAAGCCCTAGGCTTGTCCCTGCCTTCCAACCCTGGGGTCACAGTCATATCCTGCTGTGCCTGACTTTGATGTGGTGCCTGGGATTAAGTGGGAGTCCTTATGCTTCTTCAAGAAGCACTTTCCCCAGCTGTCTCCCCAGCCCCTACAAAACCTTTGAAATAACTCCGAGTTATTTGACCACAACTTTCTCTCTCTCTCTCTCTCTCTCTCTCTCTCTCTCTCTCTCTCTCTCTCTCTCCCTCCCTCCCTCCCTCCCTCCCTCCCTCCCTCCCTCTCTTCCTTTCTCTCTCTCTCCTCTCTTTCTGTTTGTGTTTTTTTTTTGTTTTGTTTTGTTTTGTTTTTTGGGACAGTGTTTCTCTGTGTAGCCCTGGCTGCCCTGGAACTCACTGTGTAGACCAGGCTGGCCTCAAACTCACAGAGATCTGCCTGTCTCTGCCTCCCAGTGCTAGGATTAAAGGTGTGCTCCCCCCCACCATCTCTTATTTTTAATAGTAGTTTTTCCCCTCTTACAATATAAAGGAACAGGTAGAGAAATTCTTTGTTAACTAGTTAACTAGAAATTTTTTTTTTTTTTTTTAGGTTTTCAAGACAGGGTTGCTATGTGTAGTCCTAGCTGCCCTGGAACTTACTCTTTGATCAGGCTAGCCTTGAGCAAGCTCAGAGATCCACTTGCCTCTTCCTCTGGAGTACTAGGATTAAAGGCATGCAACCACTGCCTGGCAGAACTAGGAGTTTTTAAAAATTAAATAAAAAATGTCAGTTATGTATATGTATATAGCTGTGTGAGTGAGGGTTTGTGCATGTGAGTGCAGCGCCTATGGAGGCCTGCAGAGGGCAGCAGATCCCCTGGAACTGGAGTTACAGGCAGTTGTGAACCACCTGATGTAGGTGCTGGGGATCTAACTTGGCCCTTATTTGGCTTTCTGCTGTGCTTATGACCATGCAAAGTTAATCAGTCTTCTGGTGCTGTGTAGACAGCTGTTGTGTGGCATTTTGTTTGTGTTCTGACAAATAAAGCTTGCCTGAGATCTAGTGCTAACCATAGAGGCCAGGGGATGGAGGCTCATGCCTTTTTATCCCAGTACTCAGGGGGCGCAGAGAAAGGAAGTGCTAAGGTGAGGTGGAGACAGGATCTCAGCCCTTTCTGCCTGAGGATCCAAAGAGGTAAGAAGTCACTGGTGGCTGCTCTTTGATCTTTCAGGTTATTACCCCGATATGTGACTTCTGGTTTTTATTGATAAGACTAATTAGGTTCACACTTCAGACAACAGTCTTAAGATTCCAGGTGGCTGGTGCAAGCTGGTGAGTCCTTTGGTTTTCCTGGGGTGTGGGAATTGAGAGTTCACTGCTAAGAGATTCTTGCTGATAGCATCTCTGGCAGAACCGAGAGGAGAACAGTGCTAAGGAGAACATCCGAATATCCGGGAAGTGTACCGCTTGCCAGAGAAAACACTTCCCTTGACATTTTAGATGGTGACGTCTCATTTTAGAGATGATGCCTCTCTCAGTGTGCACTAGGTCATCTTTTCTGGGTTTGGTTGGCTGAAATGGGGTTTTGCATTTTCTTGGGGGGAGTGGTTTTTATACAAGAGGATATTTTGCTAGAAATATATAGGAATATTAAAAGTTTTTGAATATTATAATCAAATACAAGAATGTAGGATACATTTAGGGTTATTTACTAGAACACAGAGATAGATAATAACTAAACCATAAATGTATATATGAAAGAAACATCTCAGACATGGTGAAGGGCTAGAGCAGAATGGATCACACCTTTGGCTGGTGGTTAGGCATGTTCCAGCAGCCAAATCTAGCTTGAGTGAGGAGGGCATCAGGACTCGGGGGTTTCTTCTCTCTATGAGAGAAGCACATTGTGACTCAATTAGCTAGAGACCCTGGGAGCGTCCAGAAAATGTTTGGTGTTGGCTGTTCTTTGCTTCTGAGAGTGGAGTGGGAGTTAGCATGGGAGAGTCATTTTGCTGATAGGAATAGCCCAGCCTGCTTCCCACGGGAGATGGGGGAAAGCTTATTTTCACTGATTCTAGTCATTTGAGATTGTCAGTTCTGAAAAATCAAGCAACAGTTTAAAAATTACATTTTTTGTTTGTGTGGGTATACATGTATGTAGGTAGATAGGCATGAGTATGTGCATGCGAAAGCACACATGTGGAGTTCAGAGGACAACTTGAGGGGATCAGTTTTCTCTCTCTCCACTATCTAGGTCCTGGGGATTGAACTCAGATCATCAGGCTTGGTGGCAAGCGCCGTTACCTGGTGAGCCCTCTCTCCAGCTCTTAAGCTGCATTTAAATCAAGATTCAAAAGAAAATATTTGAGAGTTGGTTTCTAGTTGTCTTTCCTAAATGTGAAATTTGGTTCTGTAGAAATTATTAATCCTTATTTTATGTCCTCAAAACTGGTTTTGTTTATATGTGTGTATGTTTTAAGACTAAGTCTCAGGGAGCTCAGAATGGCTTCACAATCATTATGTGGCTAAGTCTGGCCTTGAACCTCTGATCCTCTTGCCCTCAAGCATTAGAACATAAGCATGCATCACCAGGCCGGGTTTCCTCACACAGAGTTCTAATATAACTATTGGAGATTTCTGAGATAGAGGAAATTACCATTTTATTATTTATTAACTAGTTAAGCTATAGTTTAAAAAATTTAAAATATAAAACAAAAATTCATCTAAAATTTTTTGTATAGAAAAGATTTATCTTAGTATATACCGGTATCAGTGATTATTCTGTGTCGGTTAAAAAGAGGTAAATTATGTTCTGTGTCCTTTATATAATTAATTGGGAAGGCAAATACCAAATACCGTAATGTGTCATGCATAATGCGTGGATATGTTCTGAGAATTGCTTTATTAGGGTATTTTATTTATTTTTGATAACATAATTCTTTATTGATTCTTTGAGAATTTCACATCATGCACCCGAATCCCACTCACCTCCCAGCCCCTCCAAATCCTTCTCACCCCTGCAGCATCCCCTCCAAAGAACCCCCACCCTGCAAAAAAAAATCAATTAAAAACGAAACAAAACACACACATACAAAAGAACCACCTCGCTCTTCCATCTTTCCAAAACCTCTTTACTCATCCTAGTGGCATTGGGTGCTGTGGTGTGTCATGCAGTAGACCCTTTTGTCCAGTCAGCCCCCCATACACACAAAATGTTCATTGCAATGAGTCTTTGGTCTGGTTCAAGGCCTCTGACACACCATCATCACTGGACCCTCATGGAAACTCCTCCTGGACATCCTGCTGTTGCCCGGAGTCATGGAGATCCTGCGGTTATCTTTCTAAAGGACCAGTCCCTTCACACACTCCAGCAGGTCATTGACGATGTAGATGTTAGGGTGGGCCAATCTACTAGACTATTATTTTTTATTTGTGTGAATGTCATAAAGAATGCTGCAGACTAAGATGGTTGTGATGTCACTAGGCTTTTTTTTTTTTTTTTTTTTTAAGATAGTGACTCCATGTGTAATTCTGGTTGACCTTGAACTCAGTAACCTTCTCCTCTCAGCCTTCCCAAGTGCTGGAATTGAAGGTGAGCATAGCCACCCCCAGTCTACTTGAAAGATTTTTATCTGCCTAAATAACAAGAAAGGAAATATCAAAACAAACTTTAATTTATTCCTAGCATTTTAATTAAGAGCAAGTGTGGAAACAATCAATCCACAATAACAGATGGAGTACTTAATTAAATTAATTTCTCTTCTAATTCACTCCTTTGTAGTTTTTGAATGAATAAATAGAATTGAGGAAAAATTAGATAATTTACATAACTTGACACGTGGTGCTTTAGTTAAAAAAAAAATCTTCAGTTGAGAAAGTAATGGCCTTTGTCAATGACATCAAGTTTACCAGTGCACATTAAATGGCTACTGAAGTCATTATGAAAATTAACAAGTATAATAAATTAAGTTTATGGGTTTACAAGCTGTACTTCCACGGATGACTTTTTGCTAACCAATAAAATTACTATAAATAATCTGAACGATCCAGGGCAGACGGCCAAAGTTTTCTGCATTTTTGTGACCTCAAGTCACCAATTCTATTGGTGAGCTAGATGATTATATAAATATTTGCTTTTTATCTTTTCATGTGAAAGCAAGTAAACGGAATAACAGCAAATTGCCCTTCAGAACACAGACTGTGATCCCAAAGTTGGAAGGAAAATAAAGTCAGGGAGTGAGAGAGCAGAGGGATTCTGTGCTTCAGTTCTCCAGATGAACTTGGTAAATAACACGAAGACTCTATAAAAAAAGATAAAGCATGACAGTGGCTCACAGTGTCACAGGTTGATTGTGTCAACAGGGCACTGGAGTGAGGGGAGAAAACCCAAGACACACTACAGGGGTGTAAAACTGTACTGTGTGCCCGTGAGTGATTATTTTTTCAGAATGGTTGTCTGACTTCTCCAGAGGTAATTGAATTGTGGTTTTAATTTTTCCTTTTTAGAATCATTATGAACTGATGGATTTGATCATATCTGATAAAAGTCACATTGCTAAATTTGGTATTCAATTTGATGCTCGAATTGTCTCATCTTTAGTCAATGGAAAGATTTTTAAATTGACATTAGAGCCTGTCTGACATGATCCACTCGCTACAATTTGGATTATGAATATCCACAGTGGCCTGAGTATTAGGTCGCCAGTGCTGCTGGGAAGGGATGGGACATTGTGCTAGGAGGAAGTGTGCTAGCGGAAGGAAGTTAGGTCACAGGGAGTGGATGAAATAAGCAAACACAAACCAACCAACTGACAATCCACTTTCTTAGTGGTAGAAAGACCATGATGCCAGACACAGTGGCGTAAGCTCACAATCCTGAACTTGAGGGGCTAAGGAAGAAGACCCTTCCTCAAAAAACAAAATAAAGCAAAAACAATGAGGAAAAAAACCAACAGCAACAAACCTTTGGCACGTGGTAGAGAGTGCTTGTTAGTGTTGCCCTAAGGTATAAACCTGACTTCCTTTTGTAAATAAAGTTTTATTGGGACACAGCTCTATCTTTTCACTTGCTTTGGCAGAGTGAGGTAGCTGCAACGCAGACCCTATGGTCTGCAAAGCTTAAACCATTTACAATTATGTTCTTTGTGGAAGTGCTTGCTGACTCTTGCTTTAGATTTGAAAATGAGTTATACAGGTTTGCTGCTTATTATATATACTGCGCGGCTTCTTTATTTTTAAACTCGGTTGTCTTTGTTTAAATGTGTGAGACACTCTCTCACTTTGCTTTGTTTCCCTCTAGTCACTGACGTACCTCAAATCCATTCAAAGAGAGCCAAAGAAGAGGAAGGCATGAAGAATGAGCGCATAAAGAAGAGGAAAAAAACCCCCAAAGATTATCAACCCAACTATTTCTTGTCTGTTCCGATCACCAATAAAAAGGTGATAGTTCCTTAAGAACCTTTTTTTTTTTTACTATGAAGTTTTATTCTAAACTATCTTTAAAGTATATTAAGTGTTTGTCAGCCCACTTGCTTTGAGATTCTAGTAATCCTTGATAACATGGTAGGACCATGTGGGGAAATTTCCCATGTAAGTTATAGAAAGTTGTTTACATGATAGTTTTGAAAAATATTGTTCAAATAATCACATTTAATGGTAACATGACCAGGTGGAAGACAGACCCTTGGGAGACAGAAGTCAGTGACTTCCCTTAAGACCTGTGACTTGTGACCAGAAGAGAAGCCAGTTTTGTTTTTTGTTTGTTTGTTTGTTTTCTTTCTATTTGTTGCTTAGATATCATTCCATTAGCGTCTCCCAGTGTGTTCAGATATGAGGGTAATCAGGCTGGGATATCTGTCAGCCCACTGATGCCAGGGTTGATTTGGTTGATCTAAAAGCCATCCTCCCATGTCCATGTCAAGATCGTTTCCAAAGTCTCTCTCAGTGTGTTGGAGGAGGCCTTTAGAAGCCAAGCACAGTGCGCATGCGGGTAAAGAGGACCGGAGGCTCTGGGAAGATGGGATACTGGGCTTCTTGCTTCACGGGCCTTCACAGGACGCGGATCATATGATGAGGATGCAGTACCGTTTCTTTAACATTCCTCGTGGCTGTGTAGGTTGAGTATCCCTTGCCCAAAATGCCAGAGACCAGGAATGTGACACATTTTGGCCTAGTTGGGTATTTGTATGTACACGATGAGTCTTGGGGTGAGATCCAGGTCTAAACAAGGGAACGTTTGTTTCCATACTTACCTTTTTCACATACCCTGAAGGTCATTTAATGCACGGTTTCTAGTGCTTCTGGGGTCTTGACTGCAACCAGATGATGTCAGATGTGAAAATTTTCCCTTGCACTGTGTTTTGGGCTTGGAGCATTTTAGATTTTAGGTTTTTGGATTAGGAATACTCAACCTGTACCAACTTAAGATTGAATGGCAAACTCAGTAGACGTCTATTAAAATCTGAAAAATCAAGTTTACAAATAGCAGAAAATGGGACCAGCCAATGATACTGTACTAAGATATTCTTAAGATAGGAAAAGAAATACTGCATCTAACTGACGTGAATGCAGTGACATGGGAATGAAAACACCTGGGAAGAATACTGCATTCACAAGACTGCCTTTATATCTTAACCTATAAGGTCAGGGCCAGATCCGAATCTCATCGTGAGCTGCGTATACTCTCTTTGACCAGGCCAGTGGTTCTCATTGTGAGTTGTGTATACTCTTTTTTGACTAGGCCAGTGGTTCTCAACTTGGGGGTTGCAACCTCTTTGGGTGTGGAATGATCCTTTCACAGGGATCGCCTAAGACCATTGGAAAACACAGATTTTACATTACGATTCATAACTAGCAAAATGACAGATATGAAGTAGCAACAAAAATAATGTTATGGTTGGGGGTCTCCACGCCATGAGGAACTGTATTAAAGGGTCGCAGCATGAGGAAGGCTGAGAACCATTGGATTAGGCACTCTTTTGGTGTTGCTGAGGACCCGACCCAGGGTCGTAGATTTGCTAGGTATGTGTTCTACCACTAAGGTATAATCCCAGCCCTGCTAAGCATTCTAAATCAAATGAAAAAACACCAGAGGAAAAAAAAAACCAACTGAATTTTGTTGGGTCATTTTAGGAAATACTCCATCTTTGAGACAGAGTTTAACTAGCGAGAAGACACAGTCAGAAGAAGAAAAATGACCTCAGATTCATGTTCTGGTTTTACTAGCAGTAGGGTAATCCTTGGAAGTGTTTGGGTGATGCACAGCTTAGAGTATGAGCAACTGCACATCATCTTCAGATGCTGGTATGTTGTTTGGGTTGGTTTCCTCTTGCTTTAGGACTGTGTACACGTGGACATTAGGCAAGAGCAGGTCGTGAAGCGCTGCTGCTTGAGTGGGCAGCCAGATGGAAGCCAGACCCCGAGGAGGCCAAACGGTGGACAGCTGGAGTGACTTCCCTGAAGACACATGACTTCTGGCTAGCAGAGAAGCCAGGTTTTGTTTTGTTTTGGTTCGTTGCTTGGAGATCATCCCACTAAAGAGTCTCCCAGTGTGTTTAGATATGAGAGTAAATCAGGTTGTGATATCTGTCAGCCCATTGATCACCAGGGTTTATTTGATTGATCTCGATGGCTAAGCAGGTGTCTTTTCCTCACTTACCACTCTATCTGCATCCCTTCTAAAGCTGTGTGGTTGGTAAAAAAGAAAGACTGTCCTAACAGAGGAGAGCCGGTCTTTGTTAAAGGGTATATGAATAGCTGCACATCCCTGCTGGAACTTCCAAGCAAGCGCTCAACATGTTTGATGCTTTAACTAGGCAATTTGTTTTATTGATTGCTCTCCCACTAAACTGCATCCCCAGCACTCTGCTTACTTTCCTGGTGAGACAACACTCAGTTGTCTAGGCTAGCCTTGGACCTGTGATCTCCCTGCTTCAGCCTCCTGAGTAACTGGGATTCCAGGCCTATGCCCAGTAGGCCATTAGGTTTCTATTTCTGCCTTCATGCTTCTGTTCTTTGCATCCATCCTGGGGTGTCTGTGTCCTCTTGCTGTCAATGCTGATTCCTCTGCTTTTCCAGTGAGGGTTGGTGGGGGGATGTGGTGGGATACAGCACGCGGGGAAGGGGACCAAGTGGGATGAGGCAGGGAAACTCTTTCCATCTTCCACTAGGATTTGGTCCACAGAGCATGTGGGAGATGGGATGATGGAGTCCTGTATGGCTTGGAGTTCACAGACCTGGGGACCTGACACCTGCCTTACAAACTCTACTGGTTCAGGTGACTACATTATGAGTTTCAGCTTCATCAGGGGATAACACTAACCTCAGGTGCTCATTTTCCAGGCCCCATGCTTGAACACACCACCCACCTGCTTACTTCAGGCTTTCCCCATTGACACCAGGATAGAAATGTACTCCCAACACCCTTTCTTTAAAGGCTGCTGTTCTGGTCTTCTCCACATCAGTCCTCCTTTCTGTTTGAGCCTCTCTGGCTTTTTTTTTTTTTTTTTTTGGATTTTCGGGACAGGGTTTCTCTGTGTAGTTTTGGTGCCTGTCCTGGATCTCACTCTGTAGACCAGGCAGGCCTTGTACTCACAGAGATCCACCTTGGCTCTGCCTCCTGAGTGCTGGGATTAAAGGCATGCGCCACCGCTGCCCGGCCTCTCTGGCCTTCTTGACCAGGTCACCTCCCCGATTCTCATTCCATTCCTTAGTTAAAGGTCATTACAGTTTCTGATTGTCACATGCCATTCTTACAGTTTGTTTTCCGTACAAGATGTTTTATTGGATTCTCAGTGCCTAGACTGGCGCTTTCCAAGAAGTAGGTGCATGCATTTGCACTCACAGATTCCATTCCCACTGTCATTTCAGGGACCCAAGAGTGTTTCCACCATAGCAAGCTATAATCAGAACTCTTTTTGTTTTTTTAAAAGGGGTGCTGGGGGTTGAACCCAGATCCTCACGTATACTAGACAAATGTTTCACTCCTAGCTCCCAAAGTCTTAAAAATAATAAATACAAATGCTGTTTCATAATATAATGTCAATATCAAATTATTTTAGAGGGGGTAGAGTGGCTTATAGCCATGGGAAGTGCAGCTTAATTTAATGCTGCTGGGAGACTTACTTTTCCGAGCAGTGAGTTTATCAAGCTTACATACAAACATGGGGAGAAGATGTAAGAATTGGTCAAGCGGAGGACGTATGTATCAATTCTTTTGATGTATCAATTCTTTTGCTGAGAGCTTTTTGTGTTTGTCTGTTTGAAAGTAGCAAATGTTCACTTTCTTTTTAAACTACTTACGAGGCTGGGTAGGAAGGCCTGGGAAAGAAGGCCCATTTGTCACATTGTTTCAATGGAAGACTGTATTCCAAGTTCCAGTTGAGTGACCTGCAAACAGGCTCTTGGAAGCCAGGACATTCACAATGAGTTGCTCTACTTTTGGCCTCAGCTTCTTGGCACCCAGCTTTCAAGAAAAAAAGAGAAAGCATTCACAATTACATGGCTCTTTGATTTTAAGCATGTTTTTCGTAGTTTAGAGTTCTTTGTTATGGAAATTTTTCATTTCATGTTTTTAAGAAATAGGATTAGAAAATACATTAGAATTACAGCCAGGTAATATCCTAACTGGTAGCATAGGAGTGTGTGTTTTGCCATTAACATGTAATTACATATTAGCTTAAAAGAAGGAAGAAGAGGCTGGAGAAGATGGCTCAGTGGTTAAGAGCACTCACTGTTCTTCTGTTCTTCTGAAGGTCCTGTGTTCAATTCCCAGCACCCACATGGCAGCTCACAACTGTCTGATGCCCTCTTCTGATGTGCAGATGTATGTGCAGACAAAGTACCCATATACATACAATACATAAATAAATAAATCTTAATTAAAAAAAAGGAAAAAAATTGATGGCTTATAATAAAGCTTGTTCTTTAATGGGCACAACTGTATAATTATTTATGTACTTTTATATGAGAGGTAATATGCTTATTGGTTGTCTCTGTAACAACCGAGATTATTGACTCATAAAGAGCAATGTTATTTAGGTTCCCAGGTTTGGAAGTTGCAGTCCTTGGTGGTTTGGCATTACTTTCGGGCCTAAGGTAAAGTTACATCACATGCTTGGAGCCTATGGTAGAGCAAAACTTCTCTCTTGGCAAAAGATAGAGGATTGAACTGGGGTACAGAAATCCCTTCAAGGACACTCCACCAGTGATCTACTGACTTTTTAGGAGGCTCTTCAGGAAGCTCCACCCTGGGGACTAAGCTGCCCACACCTGGGCCTTTGGGGACATTCATGATCCTAACTATTGCAAACCAATCAACATTGAAAGACAAGCAAGAACTCATCAGAAGCTGCTGAAATTAGGAGCCTACTAATTTTTAAATTAAGTTTTTTTATGCTAATGGACAAATTTCCTTCAGGACTTTTAAAAGCATTCGATTCTGCGTTTCTTCATTTTTGTAATGTGAAAGTTGCTAGTCTTAATGAAAGTGTGGGAGATTAGTGAATTCAGTCCTAAAAATGGAAAAGTATTTGAAGTCATCTTATATTAAACACTTGGTAAAGAACACTTTTCTGTTTGAGGCTGATTTTTTACTTTTATTCAGTATTGCTATAGTATTAGTTTTTCAGACACTTTTATGGATATTGACAGACAAGGAAAATAAGAGTATTTAGCTTTCTCTGTCCATTTTGCTTACATGTATGTCTGAGTACCATATGTATGCCCAGTGACTATAGAGACCAGAAGAGGGCATCATATCCCCTGGGACTGGAGTTACAGACAGCTGTGAGCTGCCATGTGGGTGCTGGGAATCTGATCCAGGTCCTCTGGAAGAGCAGCCAGTGTTGTCAACCTCTGAGGCAGTTCTCTAGCCCGTGAGAGTATTTAGCTATAAAGGAAAGTTAGGTAGCATGTATATCACATGTATTTTTCCTCCTTGTCTTAGAAATCAAACCTAGGTCATCTTGTCTGCTAGGCAGTACACTACCAGTGAGCTATACCCAAACTCCTGGATAGCATACTGATAAAACTCTCATAGCTCTTAATGAGGCAACAGACTCAGCAATGATATGTTAGCAACTTGGAAAAATTCTAAAAATAATGTCACAAGATGAGCTCAAAGGCAGTCCTCTACTGTGTATTAGAATAAACTATTGTCTCTTGTGTAGAAGCATGCTAATTTATGCCATTTTAAACACACACACACACACACACACACACACACACACACATACACACACACACATATATGGCCAATTAGAAAGTTCCAAAGATAAAAAGATGACTTTTCTAATTGCATTAGTTTAGGCATGTGGACTCTGGCTTAGTGGTAATGTTTAACAGATGAGTGTCTGCTTTCCTGTTAGCTCAGTGAGTTGAATATTTAAGATTTCAGTAGAATTTTCATGTGTAGATGTTTCTTCTAATGTCCTGTTTAAGTTAGACTGTTAGTATGAAGTTTGAAAATGTACTTTGTGCAGTTACACCAGTGGTGGGGGATTATGATGATGGATCAGGTTTAATGGATTTGTAGAATTTTATTCAACAGTGACTGTAAAAATTGGTTTCTTTTAATAACAACCCTCTCCTCCCCCAAAAAGATTCTGGAGTGTTTTTCTTGTCTTTTAAAGATGGTAATTAGGAATAAAAAGCACTTAAAAAGTCTTAAGATGGTATCTGGGAATCTATAAATTAATTGGAAGCATCAAAGCATAGTTAGAAATACGTTGTATGATTAGATTAGCTTTTAAATTTTCATAGGCTTGAAGTTAATCCTATATTAGAAGTATCATGTGGCTTCATGGAAATAATAGTCTTCAAAACATTTTACAGTTTTTAATTCTTAGTTTTACAATGACTGGATAATTCAAAGGCACACATGGTCTAAAGCCGTCTCACCATGTAAGACATTACACTGAAATGCTGAACACAAGGCCAACTTTGTTTGACCTAAAGCTTGTTCCTGGCTATCTTCTCATAGAGAAGGTTCTGGCAGAATTTTTGTAAGTGTCCTCCAAGTTCACAGAAATCTCTCTGTAATCTGTAAGCTGGGAGTCAGGGGAACTCATGGGTTGTCTTTACTCTTCCATGTGTGGGGAAAATTTCTCCTTCAGTCAGATTGTGACCTAAGTAATGGACCTCTTCTTGATAGATCTGAAGTTTTTCTATGGTGACCTTTGGTGCTGATAGAGTACCTGCTGTTGGAGAAGAACTGAATTTTTCAGATTCTATTTTGGTAGGGAACACAGTATCAGATTCTCTGCATATTAAGTAAGTGAATTTTTCCCATGAATTACAGGGCTGATAGTGTAATGCTTGAGACAGATAAGATGGGCCTTTAGTGAACCCACATGACATACAGCCTGTGTGTACTGCTGATCGTTAAAGGCACACACACACACACACACACACACACACACACACACACACACAAACACAAATACCAGCTTTCATCAGCTGGAATACCATAGAAGGAAAAGAAGAGGTCCACCGCTGTGAACTGTTTAGAACATGCAGGCACATCAGCTAATAGTGTTAGGGCCCAGAACCACCAAGAATCTTGGAATTCCAATTTCATTTATTGCAGATAAGTATACAGAATCTACCTTCTGCTTCCTCTTAGGTTTTTGCCTGGTAGGGTTTGTAGACAGATTTTTTTTCCTTTGGGCCTCCAGCTCACAAAAAAAAAAAAAAAAAAAAAGACGTGGAGACTTATTATTAATTATGAAAGCTCGGTCTATAGCTTAGGCTTGTCCTACTAGCGCTTATAACTTAAATGAACCCATTTCTATTCATCTACGTGCTGCCATGTGACCTGTGGCTTTTACTTCTCTTCCTGCATGTCTGGCTCCCTCTGCCTCTGGCAGGGTACCCCATCTTTCTTCTGCACAGAGCTCTCTGTCCAGAAGTCCTGCCTTTACCTCCTGACTACCTATTGGCCATTCAGCTTTTTATTAAACCAATCACAGGTGACATATCTTTACATAGTGTGATCAAATATGTCACAACAAGGATTGGAGTGCCTCAGGCATCAATTAGTAGGAGCTATTTCGTGACCTTGTTTTGACACCCACCCCCACACAGTTAGTGGAAGTCCTTCGACTGTCTGCAGCTTTAGGGATTGGGACAATTGAGGTAATGGCCAGTCTACTTGGATATTGATACCTGGACTTTTCCCTGTGCTGGTTGAAGAGGAAACCTACAAGTGACTGGGGGCTTAGAGAGGTCTGGGTTTCTATTTTTAATCAGTTCCTGTTTGTGAGGAGCAGGGTAGCCCTCAGACTCCAGAGAGTCCGAGAACCCTGGAATCATTTCTTCCTCCAAAGAGAACTTGGTGTGTCCCCTCAGGGTAGAAGGCTCTTTTCATCCCACTGCCGCACAGTAGGAAGACGCGCATTTCTGAGAATGGTGTAGAAGACGTGTGAACTGGTCAGGCAGAGATTTCTCTGGATTTGATTTGAACCCCACCCACCCCACTGAAATACTTTCTTTATACGGAGGGGTTTGTTGATTTACTAGAGTGGAGTGTAAAGCAGTGAGGGTGGACTTTGTGTTCTTCCAGTGGTGTGTGCATGCATGATTTCCCACTGATTTTGATCTGTGCTTGCCCATGCTTATTGAAGTGTGTTACTGGAAGTAATGTAGTAGCCCCATCAGCAATGGCCTTTATTTCAATAGTCGAGACCCTGAGGGTTCACAGGATGGAGATAGGTCTCTACCAAAAGGCCTGGTTTCTTTGGAAGACTGGTAGCGTAAGTCTGCTTTCTTTGAGTGTGACTCTGTAGTAGTGACAGAAATCTGTAGGTACAGGGTTTCTTGGTTTAGGACCTCTGGAGATCAGACTTGAGAGGAAAACCTCTTGGTCTTTGTCCCTGTAGCTTTTTTTAGTCACAAGGACACGAGACTCGGGATTCTTTTCCTTCCTTATTTATTTTTGTAATATTTTAGTGTGTGTGTGTGTGTGTGTGTGTGTGTGTGTGTGTGTGTGTGTGTGTGTGTGTGTACATCTGGTGACCAGAGGAAACTTGTAGGAGTCAGCTCTCTTCCTCCCCATGTGGATCATGGGGATTGAACTCAGGTCCTCAGGGCTGGCACAGGTTCCTTTATTCACGGACTGAGCTGGTTCTCATCTTGTTCTTTTTGCTCTTTTAAGCTGTTTGGCTGCGGTTCAATCTTCTGTTTCTCTGCAGGTCACCACGCCCTCTGACAAACATCCATAAAAGTCATTTCGGTGCCAGTAAGAAATACTACTGCTTTGAGTCTGCTTAACCTTGGTGTGTGATGTTTTTATTTATTTGCAAGGTTTCCTTTTTCCTTTGTAATAACAAAGTTTATAGAATTAGAAAGAGAAATACTCAAGCTGTGTTTTTAATGACAATGCTTAACGAGCAAGATTCCTAATCTAGGACTGCAATCAGAATGAGTCATCTGTTTGTTTTCCTGCTTACATGATTGAATAATAGACCATTCAGTCTTCTGTGGGAAGACAATGGGAAAAGCTCGCATGGGCCTTTCAGCTGTTTGTTAGGTCCCCAGAAGCAGCTTTTGAAGATCGGCCAGTATTTTGCTCAGGCGTATTCCACCTGCTGGAACTCTAATGGACCTGGTCGCCTCCTTTAGTCTGGCTCCTCAGTGTTCCTGGAGGTCACTCGGGTCTCCTCAAGTTCCACCCCTGCCACTAAACTCCTAGAGGAGAATCTTGGGCACAATAGCATTTTCAAGTTTGAGTAAGGAACAATTTGTGAATTGGGGACACCAGACTTAAAAGAGGGTCAGTGTTCCAATTTCCTTGTGGCAGAGGCAGGTATTTATAGGAAAAACGTGGGAGTCAAATAAAGAAATTGATTGCACTTACGAAGTTGCCTTTAAGGTTTACCTTGTTGGAACATCCCCAGTCACATAATCATCGTAGTTAGTTGGGCGCTTATGATTGGCTGAGGTTAATTTATGTTTCTGTCTAACAAAACCAGAAATGACTAGAAATGACTGGAGTCAAATTTTGCTGATTTTTTTTTTCCAGTTTAAGCAAAGTTGAGGGTATTTTTAATCTCCTTGGACAATTTTAAAGCCAGATTGGTTTCCCTTTACCAGGGTCCATGGAGATGGGTATGGGAATATAGGAGCTAGGAAATGGCCTTATGGAGAGAGATGGACTTTGTACTGACCGCAGAGAGTACAGCGGGAATTTGTAACATGGAGCAGTGGATAGAACACTAAGAAGAAACGTGGCTTGATAGAACCACAGTCCACGGCAGGCCACGGGGAAGGTGGTCAGGATACCAAGGATGGGAGATTTTCTCCAGAGTGACTTCACAAGATTCTTACTCAGAACGGGCTCTACAGGGATAAAGGAGAACCAGGGAGCCTCATGAAGCAGTGGACTTGGAGCCTGGTTCAAGGAGAAAGGCTAGGTCCCAGGACATTGTCTTATGATTTGCTCCGTACATTCCCCCAATAATGGGGCCATTGTTGAGGATAACACAGCGACTCCAGAATCAGAACAGCGTGCTGTGCTCATGGCCTGGTGCTCCCCACACCCCCTTTTCTGTTTTGTTTTACTGTTTGCTGCCTCTACTGCCAGCCCAGCTTTCCCTTTTCTCATAATGATTCTGCTGTCCCCAGGCTTTTCCGAATTCTCTCAGACCCTTCTCTGGACTTGCTCTTTTACTTCAGATAACGCTCCCATGCGCTGACATTTACAGCTTGACTGACATCTGTGGCTCTAACAGGAAATGGAGGAGGGAGATACATCATCCCTCTTCCCGTTCCAGAGGAACAGGTACTGAGAGGGAAGACAGATGAGCAGCCCGACCTGCAGGCTTTCCTTGGGATGCATACTGTCATAGTTTGGATTTCCTTCAACACTGTCTCCATAGTTATGCCCCACCCCTCACAAGGCAGGAAGAAAATGCCAGCAGTCATTCTTATTGGAATTCCCCTTATCCTAGAGAATCTTAAGAGCAGTGAGGAATAGGTCCAACAATTCACCGTGGGACAAATAAATATTACTTCTAACAGAAATGGAATGTTGTCTGCTGATTTGACCTTTCTCTAGAAGAATAAAGCTTTTTTTCTTAGGAATGGTCATGATTAGTGAGTCAGACCCATATTACAAGGACACATTTCTAAAAGGATGTGCGGCCATGAGGAGTTTCCCCACCCAGTCTGCAAAATAAGAGTGTTGTGCTCAGATCTGTTGCCTGGCAGACGGACACACATTTTTGTGATTTTCTACGTTTATATAGCATATCAAGCTGTCCCAGTCAACTCTAGCAAGTGTGGGAACAAGTAGACTGTTAATGTATTTGGTTGCAGAATCTTGACGTCCCTTTAATTTTGGTAGTTGCTTGGTTATTTTTCTCATTGATTTAAAATTTTGCCTTATAAAAATTTTGCTTGTTTTTTTTTTTTTTGTATGTGTGATTAGATCACAGCTGGAATTAAGGTCTTGCAAAACACGATAATACAAGAGGATAAGCGACTGGCCAAAGCCATGGTTGGTGATGGCTCCTTTCATATCACCTTGCTAGTAATGCAGTTACTAAATGAAGATGAAGTAAACATGTGAGTAATGTGTCTTTCTTGAAGATTATTGTCCAGATTCTTACTCTACTGTGAGTAAATATAGACAAGCCCAAGGAGGCCTTGAGATTCTAAAGAAATATTCTTTATCCTGATTGATAGGCATTGCACAGAGGGTTTTTTTATTTTTTATTTTATGTAACATAGGCTATCCTTAAATTTGATGTGTCAAGTGGCTGCCTCAGTGCTGAGGTTACAGACACATTCCACTACACTCTTTAAATTTTTTTTTTTTTTTAATCGAGACAGGGTTTCTCTCTGTGTAGCCTTGGCTATCCTGGAGCTAGCTCTATGGACCAGGCTGGCCTTGAACTCTTAGAGATCCACCTTCCTCTGCCCTCCAGGTGCTAGGGTTAAGGTGTGTGCCACACCACCCCGATTGTTTAAATATTCCTAATCCAGATTTTTTCCCACTTCATTGTTATCAGTGGTATTCCTTGGTTACACAAATGTGTTGCCTATGTTAATTATGCAAAATATTCTGGAGTCTAATTCTAAAGTCTAGGTTGAGACTCTAGGTGAAGATTCTGGAATGATGGCATAACTGCCTTTTATTAGCAGCCTGACTTACACTTGCTGTCCCCGTAAATCGTGCTAACACAAGCAAGAGCCCTTAGCACGTGGCCCAGCATGTAGCAGGTACTTTCTCCTAGCTGTCTGTCATCAGAGCTGTCATTTTCCTGGGGTGGGGTGGACCACTTTCACCTCAGCTTGCCTTGGTCATGCTTCGTGCCATGGTACTCCATTTCACACTCTGCCCCCCCCCCCAAACCCCCTAAAGGTCAAATGGAAGTCACTGATTACTAGAGTGGAGAATTCCTGCTATCTCCTGTGGAGTTTGCTGTATTAAGTTCAAGCTTGGGCTCTTTGGCAAATAAAAGCCAGAAGGAACTACATATTATTTGTGTTTCTGTCTTGGCCCATGTGGCTCCTGAGGGAAGGAAAAGCAAGGCATGGGTTGGGAAGAGAGTGAGGAAAAGGTAGACTAAGAGAGGGAAAAACAAAATATAGTAGTTGTTTGCAGTTGGCCACAGTTTGATGACCGTAATTAAGTTCTTTACACAGTAGACCCTCCCGTGGGAAGCCAGCAGTCTTCAAGGGCAGAGGGAAGCCGAGATTTGACTTGTTTTATTTCAGCTTATCACTCTATCAATGATAAGAAAAAACAAATGCTTTGATGCTTTTCAGAGAGGATAAACCAAAGATGTGGCACAAAGGTGGAGTAGTTGAGGAGGAAGAGTCTTAGCCTGTGTGTTTGGACCGGTGATGAGTCAGGGTTCTCTAAGAACAGAGCAGGTCGGGTGTGTCTACACAGATATCCATTCTCTGTCCACATAGATGGCTTTGTATATGGAGAGATTTATATACAGAATTGGCTCACAGGGTTGTGGGTGTCAGTAAGTCTGAAATCTGTGGGAAGGACTGGTAGGCTAGGGAGCCAGGGAAGAGTCTCTGCTCTGGGCCAAATCTAGGGGCAGCCTGGGGAGAGGATTCCTCTGTGGTTGGTCTTTTCTCTGAGGTCTTCATCTGGTTTCATGAAGCCGGCCCACATTCTGGAGGAGCAGAGATGTCAACTTCTAAGTGTGATCCACGGTGCAGCCTCTGTTGGGCAGCTCAATAGAATCAAATGGATGAAATTTTCTGGGGAGACAATTTTTTTTATGTGAACAATTTTTTAAAAAAGCCTCTAAGCTAACATTTTTGTTCTTCATCCAATATCGTATAGTATGCTAGGTATCTAGATTATCAGCTGCCAGGCCATATTCATTTTTATTCTTCAGAGTCTAGCATCTTATCTTAGGAGTTAGTCAAGCATTAATCAGTAGAGTGGATGGCATTGCAGAGACATTTTTAAAATCATGAATTGGTTTGGGTAGATATCATGTAAGGTCCTTTTGTGTCTTCAGAGCAGAGAAGAAGTAGAAATGTATTAGGCTAAAAGTAGCTGCTGACTGGTAAGATAGTTGTCCTATCTCAATTTAAATATAACCTTCGCCCTGAACTCAGTTTCAGAAGTCTGTTTGTACATGGATATGCTTTTTTAAAAATTAATAAACCCCTTATTTAAATATAAAGAAGTCTTTTGCAAAGCACTCTTGAGAAGATGCCCTGCTTTAAAAAGGATCTGATAGTGACGTTCCCCAAGAGACCCTCTGACTCCTTTGGATCCATAGCATCTCATTAGGTAAATACTTTGCTGTAGACAGCCAGACAGTTGAAAACCTGCACTATTTAGGTCACCTGTGTTTCCTTCACACGGAGTCTGCAGAAGTCATTATTTCTGGAAAAGTCTTATCTTAGTCATGACCTGTTTTAGTTGATAGTTCTGTGCAGCCTGGATGTCTTGAATTCCCTCATTTCAGGGTAGGTACGTGAGTGTTCTGGGAGCAAATGCTTTGTCTCACAGAACTCAGTGAAGGGCAGTACTTGATTCGAAGTGTGGACCACATGTCCTATGGCCCTGAATGCAGTTAGGGACACTGGACTCAGGATGTGGATGTGGAGACGTGTTGACATCTACATATAGTTCTGCATCGTCATTAGAACATGACTCTGAAACACACAAATGGAGTCAGTTCAAAGCTGGGTGTGAAGATTGGTTTAGAAATATGAAAGCACTACAAAAATCTCCCTTCTCACTTACGTGTTTGGCGAACAGGTTAATTCAACGATGGTTTTGTTAGAAGGAAGTTTGAAAACCCTCTCCAGACTGCCCATGCTCACTTCCTTTTTTAAGTAATTGCTGCCCTCTAGTGAGTCTTAATTTTATTTTCATAAAAAGGTGCATCCACCAGAATTCTTTTCAAGATGTAAGTAATTGATCATAAATTTAAGACCATGCAAAATTTGATAGTGTCTAACTTAAAATATAAAGGGAAATAAAGATTTGAAACACAAAGTGGTGGTCATAAGTGAACACAGGCTAAACAGCTGTAGCAAGCATTTAGTTCTAATTGAGGAATACAGTTAAGCTTATACTTTGAGTCCAGGTACAATAAATCATGTTAATAAAGACATTGTATTTTAAGAGAGAATGCCTGTTTAAGTTTTTGTAGAATACATTGTAAATAGTAAGTCCTGTTTGAGTAAGCATTAGTACTTTGATTTTAAAAAAAACTAGCACTTGGGCTGGGGACATGATTTAGCAGGTAGAGTGCTTACTTACCCTGTCAGACACAGGCTGGGTGCGTGCCTGTCACCCTAGCACCTGACAGGTTGTGGCAGGGTGACCAGAGGTTCAGAGTCATCCTTCTTCACATGAGAGCCTGCCTCAAAATGCCACCTCCAGAAGCAAATAAAAACAAAGTTTTAAACACTTCCCACAACCTAACAAAGCTCTCGTAGGTAGTAGGTTGTTTGAGATGTATCATTAGTAAAACATTAGTAAAATAAGGAGTTTTTGAGTTGTAGGTCTCTTTTTCCCTGAGGTACTGGAGTTGAATCTAGATTCTCATACACAGCAGGTGAGCGCTCTACAATGGAGCTATAACCCCAGAACTTTGAGTAACACAGGTAATTTTTTTTTTTTTATTAGCCATTTCCTTTTTTTTTGTTTTATTTTTTTTTTTTTTTTTTGTCATTCAAGACAGGGTTTCTCTATGTCGTTTTGGTGCCTGTCCTGGATCTCCCTCTATAGACCAGGCTGGCCTCGAACTTACAGAGATCTGCCTGGCTCTGCCTCCTGAGTGCTGGGATTAAAGACGTGCGCCACCACCGCCCAGCTTGTTTTAATTTTTATCTTTTGAGTCAAGGTCTTACTGTGCTCTAGGTCTTATGTGGTCCAGGTTGGCTTCAAATTTGCAATCCTCCTGTCTCAGCCTCCAGAGTGCTTTGTTTACAGGCATGTGCTACCATATCTGACTTAGAAGTTTCCTGATGAATAATGAAATAGTATTGTCTTAGTTAGGGTTTCTGTTGCTGTGAAGAGACACCATGACCATGGCAACCCTTATAAAGGAAAGCATTTAATTGGGGCTGGCTTACACTCCAGAGGTTTAGTCCATTATTGTCATGGCAGGAAACATGCAGTAGGCAGGCGGAAATGGTGCTGGAGAAGGAGCTGAGAGTTTTACGTCTTGATCAGCAGGCAACAGGAAGTGGCCTGAGACACTGGGTGTGGCTTGAGCATATGAGACCTCAAAGCCCGCCTCCACAGTGACACACTTCCTCCAACAAGGCCACACCTCCTAATAGTGCCATCCCCTATGGGCCAAGCATTCAAAAACATGAGTCTGTGGGGGCCATTCCTATTCAAACCACCACAGTATTGCTTTTATGTCTTTAATGGTAATTATAATTAGGAAAAGATTTAATTTACCTCTTCTATAGTTGTTTAAAAATTAACATTGGTTTTAACCACAGGTTAGATCTAAAAGATATTTTTAACTTTGAAATATATAAAATTTGTCTTTTAAAAGTGGATTTCTTTGCTTCTTATTTGGTTTTGTCTATTTTATTACTTACCATATTGCTGAAAAATATTGTCTCTCACTAGTGGTACTGATGCGCTTTTGGAATTGAAGCCATTCGTCGAGGAAATCCTTCAAGGGAGGAACTTGACTTTGCCCTTCCAAGGGATTGACACTTTCCGAAGTCAGGTTGGCTTTGTGAAGCTGGCGGATGGAGATCACATCCACACACTTACGAAGATAGCAGGTATGGCAGACAGCACTGTACTCATGCAATCTCGTGTGCAGTTTTCCAGTGGCTGTCATAGAGATTTGGTGTCTTTGAATTTGGAGAGCCAGGGTAACCTCACTCTGCATGGGACTGCTTTGGTGTTGGTTGTTTAAGTAGTGGCTAAAAGTGTGGTAGGTTCTCTTGAGGGCACTGTTAGTTCTGGAGCTTTCTAGAGAAGATACTAGACTGGATTCAAGCATGAACCATAAGTCCAAAGGGTCCCTTTGTTTTTCATGAGATTTGACTAAAATTGGCACTTGATAAGTATTGAATGAATGAATGACAGTCACCATGTTCCTACTCAGAGGCTTGAGGGGATTGTCACCTTTATTACAGAGACAGTCAATGAATCAGCCACATTTTCATTTATATAGCTCCCTCTTCCTTTTTTGACTATTATTTGCTGAGCAGAATGTCTGTTCCTGAGTGTCTAAGGCTTCACATTTATTGGAGGTCATTTACAGCTGATACACTCAGTTGCAGTACAGTGGAGATTGAATGGGTGGGTTAATTTTGAGTTTGACTCAGAGATAATAGGTTGGGTGTTAGCCTACAAACTCCCAGCAGTGCTTGTAATGTTATCTTGTGTTGTCATATTGTAGGGTCACTCATCCTTGGTCTAAACACACTATCAGTGTTTGGTCTGTACTTGGTTTACATTTATCTTTTGAGATTTTTTTCCCTATCTTTATCCTTTCCTTCTCCTCTTTTTTCTTTCCTCTCCCTCTTAACTGCTCTACCTACTTTGTTCCTTCTCCTTTTAACCACCTATTTAAAAAATAATTTAGCAACTGAACATCTAGTATCAAAATGAAAGCTCAGATTCCAGCTAACTCTTGTCTTTATGGTCTCTCCCTTGGCCTGCCTCCATTTAATTTGGCGATCATCCTGAAGTTGGGGGCTGTTATTTCCTTGTATTTCCCCCAAATATGTGCATATTTATTTTAGTTGGTTTTAACATAATAAAAAGAATACCAAGTTGTCTGTGACCTTTTAGGATATGCTTTCATTCTTCATATTATATTACCTCTGTGCATTAATAATTGCTTATTCAAAAGCACACTTTAGTGGAAGGGCAGGTGGAGTGGAGTCAGTTTTCACTGTTGGTTTTTCTTTTATGTTTTATAGTATTTGAGATTAGTCTTTTGTGAATGGCAGTGTTTTCATAGGGTTTCTCCTCACTCAGGTATCTGTTAACATAGAACGGCGTTAACAGCGGTGCCATTAGTACTGTCTGGAGTATAGCTTCAGTTCATTCAGGTGCTATCCATTCAGGTGTATTAAACAAAGAACTGCAGCCGGGCGGTGGTGGCGCACGTCTTTAATCCCAGCACTCCAGAGGCAGAGCCAGGCGGATCCCTGTGAGTTCAAGGCCAGCCTGGTCTACAGAGCGAGTTCCAGGATAGGCTCCAAAACTACACAGAGAAACCCTGTCTCAAAAAAACCAAATAAGCAACAAAAACAAACAAACAAATAAACAAACCCCAAAGAGCTGTTTATCTTTCAGTAAAAGATTTCTTTTATTTACTTGGAATATATTTTGCATAAGAGCTGGGTTATGAATATAAAATTTGCTATTGATGTTACTGGTCAAACAGCCACATTCATCTTCACTAAGGTTTTGATAAATTTGTTTTCTCTAAATTCATTTCTTTTACATAATGTCAGGCTCAAGGAATTGTACTTTAGTGGGACTATTCATTACTTTAACATATAATTAGCTAGCACCGGGTAGGTGCTTGGGATAGTAAACTGAAATGAAATTCTTGGTCCTCTGAGAAGCAGTGTTATACAGGAACAAATGGATGAGAGGGTGTGGAGGGACATGGTGATTTCTATACCTAGAGGTGGGTGCAGAGTCCTGAAGGCATACAGGAGACACTTAGGTATTGAGGAAGTTTTCACAGGAGATAGAGCACTGAGCTGAGATTTGAAGTTACTTAACAAGCATTCTGGTTAAGAAAAATGGAAGAGGGCAGGCAGGGGAAGAATATGTGCAAAGAAATCAAGACATTATTTAGGGACTCTCAGGTAGTTCAGTTTTGATCTTTAAATTTATTTATTGGGCGTGTGTGTCTGTCTGTCTGTCTGTGTCTGAGTGTGGGACTGCATGTGCCACACTGCGTGTGTGGAGGTCAAAGGACAGCTTTGTGGAGTCAGGTTTTCTCCTCTCACTTTTACATGGGCTCTGGGAATTCAACTCAGGCCACTAGGCCTGCACAGCAAGCGCCTTCTTGCCTAAGCCATCCTCCCAGCCTGGAGTTCAGTTTTATTGGAGTTTAAATTGCAAACCTAGGAGTATTGGTAAAAGGAAATTCATACAATAAGGGAACAAAGAAAGTGAAAAAAATCATTTTAGGAAAATGATGAAAGCTTTAAATAGTGGTTAAGGGGAGTAGAGAGGAAAATTTTATGAAGCAGTGTATGGTGGGATGGCAGATCAGTGCAAGTGTGTTTAGGATGACATTCCAGAGACTCATCATTTTTTATTTTCTTGGGTCTATTCTGAGCATGGAATGGAGAGAGGAAGCTGAATGAATGTATACTTGACCCTTACATGCAGAGGTATTAAAGAGAGCATGGACACTGGGCAGAGAGTGCTGGACAGTGTCCGATGCTGTGTTATCTAATTTCTATTCGAATGAAATCAAGTGGGATGGTGTTGGGATGAGTGCTGGACGGTGTCCGATGCTATGCTATCCAATTTCTATTAGAGAAAGAAATAAAGTCGGGGGAGGTTGATATTGGAAGACTAGGGCAAGAGGGCTGGAGATTAGTGTTAATAGAAAGAAGCCTACCAGTGAGAAAGCTGTAAGTGTGAGTGATGGCCAGAGAACACTATATTGAATTTTGAGAATTCAGGGGAATTGATCGTAACAGAGGCTAATGGAATCTTCTTCCTCTATTTTCACAAAGAGGAGCAAGTGATAGAAATTCAAAGACCAAAATGATTAAAGCTCATTGTAGAGTTCAGTAAGGTTACCAGATAAAGTATCAGTATAAAAATATGGTAGATAATTGAGGTCAGTAAGATGGCCGGGTGGGTAAAGGCGCTTTCCACCAAGCCTGACTGAGTTGGATCCTCTTGACTCACATGGTAGGAGAGAGCTGACTCCTGCAAGTTGTCCTTTGACCTCCATATAGTCACTGTGCTCAAGTGTGAGTGTGTGCACAAGCACACATGTAAATAAATGTAAAAAATAAAAGTAGATACATTGAATAACCGAATTTTCTAATGGGCCGTCATTGATAATGGCAACAAAATCATAAGAATGTGAACAACCTACCCTAGGATGTATGCTAGCCTTTTGTGGAGAGAATATTTTAACTCTATCTTTGCTAGGTGCATTTGTCAAATGCTTTCTTCATTTTTTCCTTTCCTTTTTCATTTGTTGCGAGAACATCTCTAACACTCCATGAGAAATACATTTCTAGACTAAACCAGACCATCAGCAAATCGCATGCTTACTTACATAAAACCGTGTCTCTATAGAAGTGATAAGGCAAAGTTGCTTTCAAATGTTTTGCCTTCTTTTTAAGACTTTATAAGTACATGATTTATGGAAAGTTTACTTATGTATTTAAAAGTAAATGTGAAATAACCAAAAAAGCTGATTGGAAAAATTGTTTTTTAAATATATTCTTGTTTTAAGACAGAGTCTCATGTAGCCCAGGCTGGCCTCATACTCACTTTGTAGTTGAGAACATGCATCACCATGCCTGGGTTGTGGGTGCTCAGATTGAACCCAGGGCTTTGTGTGTGCTAGTCAGATCCTCTACTAACTGAGCTATATCTCCACCCCAACCAGAATTTATTTTTTAATTTCAGTATCGAAACTGGTTTCTTTTAAAACATTTTTTTTTTAAAAAAAGAACAGGCTTCTTATTTCTTGCTTTTTAAAAAAAATTATTATTTCATGTGCATTGGTGTTTAGCCTGCATGTATGTCTGTATGAGGGTGACAGATTCAACTGGAACTTGAAATACATACCGTTGTGAGCTGCCTTGTGGGTGCTGGGAATTGAACCCTGGTCCTCCAGAAGAATAGCCCGTGCTCTTAACCACTGGGCCATCTCTCTGATCCCAACAAATCATTTTTGATATGATGCTATTGGATGGTTAGCCCATGCTTCCTGAGATAGAAAGGCTTTGCTGTCGGAAGGCTTAGGCTTTAGCTTATTTTAATTTAGACTGCAGGACACTTGGCCTGTCTTTCTTGTTCGGGTCCTCCTTTGTTTCTTTTCCCTTATTTTCTCATCATTTATCATGCTATCTAGTTCTTTGGAGTCATCTTAAGCCCTGTTTTAGGGTAGGGTAGACTGAAGTATGTACAAGCAACCATTCACACAGTAACACTTAGAAGCCAAGTAGGATGTAAAAAGCATTAGCTGGCCAAAGGGAAAGCATGTCTAAGAGCTTTGAGGGCAGATCATTCCAGAATCGATGCCCACAGTCAACAACCCTAATGTATTTTTTCTGACTGACTACTCAAGAGAAAATGCTAGACCTAAATCTTTTCTTTTGTAATATAAATATCACTGAAACATTTCTAATTAGCCATTCAGTCATTGTCCTTTTCAGTAATTCAATGGGTGCTTGCAACATTAAGAATTCCATCCATTCTCTGCAAATCTTCTCACAAAAGTATTTTCCAGCATTGATGAAAGCTCCATTGTGTGGTGAAGAATGTGAAATCTCTCCAGCTTTAATGGGAACAGGAACCGATGGATGTTCATTTGTGATTTTAGCAAAGGCCTTGCTGGCCTTGTCATTCCTTTCTTTCTTCCAGATGCATTAGCGACTACTGCTTAGAAGTATTTATATTCTGAAACTTTCAGCAAAACATTACAGAGGATAGAAAACGTAGGGAAAGCATCACCGCTTGGTAAACTCACTTTTAACTTGATATGGGAGCACTGTAATGTTGCTTTTGTTGATCGTTTTCATGTATACGTGTAAGAAATCTCGGTATTTTAATCATGGGAGATTTTCATTTATCTACACATTGAAGCAACAGATTTTGTTTATTTACGTTGTTGTTTTGGGAAAAGAGTTTGTCCTGTGTCCACTACTGTCTTGATACTACATAGCCCAGGCTACCTTGAACTTGAAGCAATCCTCCTGTCTCAGCTTCCCAACTGCTGACATTATGTATGTGTAACACAATGCCAGTTGTCAAGGACTAGGCAGTGTACTGGGAATGCCTGGCACTGGAGTTTACTTGGCACCCCCATTTATGGACATACTCATGTAGTCAGAGTATAGACATTTTTTCAGTATTTTATTTCTTTATAGTCATTGGATTGTTTTTTGGTATTGGGGATCGAATGGAGGTCTTGGCTCTTCTTAGTGTATGTTCTACCATTAGTGTATGTTCTACCATTGAGTTCCACCCCTAGCCTCTAGATTTAGTTTTAAAGGAATTCTTCAGGATCAGGTTATATGAGTTCAACAGCATCATTACCAGTATCTCTCTCTGATCTCCCTCAGTTCCCTGATCTTTTTGAAAGAAGCCAAGGAAGACACACAGGCTTGTTACAGAGTAATGTGAAGCCCTCTGAAGATGAGAGTGGGCAGTGGCCAAGGGACCACTGTCCTATCTGCCCATTAGGCAGGTTTCTAAGGTCTGCACCAGCCAGCTTCCTGGTGGATTTTCCTGTCTAGGTGATTGACCCTGTTAGGTAGAGTCGATGGTACATCCTTGCTTTTTATCAGGTGATCTTCCAGATAGTAACCTTATAAGGGTTAGGGCTCATGAAACCAGCTTTAGATAGTGATCCATGACCTTTGCGGCAGTTCAGGATGTCATATTCCCTCAAGGGCCAGAGATATGACTCAGGTCTCATTCCTCCAACAGTAACAGAGTCCTGGAGTTCTAGTCCTTGTTTATACAGGCTGTCAATTATGAGACGGGGTCTGCCCCCTAATATTCCCTAAGCCTGCAGATAGCTGACTAGCTACCTAATGGTATCAGTGCAATAATTTAGTAATAATTTTGTTTTTATAGTATATCTTAACTATTTGTTCAAATGGTGTATTCTAACTTTCAGAAGAATATGTTTTATTAGGATATCATTAAAAAAACTTTGTTATAAACTGTGTGTGTGTGTGTGTGTGTGTGTGTGTCTACATAGGAATATTAAAATTTTGTTCAGAACAGTGGAGGCAGAGCTAGTCAGACTTAATAGAAAGCAGGAGAATTTGTAAAGGATGTAAGAGTGTGATTTATCTAATTTTAATTGAGAGACGTTTTAGTTCTTAAGTTAAATTCTTAAAGTATTACATAGTTATTTATAAAAAGGAAATGACTTTAGATGCTCATATTTGAACCTATTACTAGAAATTATCAGAATAGAGAATATTAAGAAGATAGGTACAAGCCTGATTCCAGCATTAGGGAAGCTGTGGCTGACAGGCATGAGTTAGAAGCCTGGGCAATACAGTGAGACTTTTCCAGAAAAGAAGTAATTAAGAAATTTTAGTGTAAAAATTGGAGAAAATTCTTGTGTACATTTAAACATAGTCTAAATTAATGAGCTTTTATCCATTGATGGGATTTAGGATATCATGCCTTAAAATAGTGTGTGTGTGTGTGTGTGTGTGTGTGTGTGTGTGTGTATGTTCATGTGGTGTGTACACATGTGTGTGGTGCGTGTGTGGAGGTCAAAGTTCCATGTCCTGTGTCTTCTTTAATTGTTCTTCACCTTATTTTTTTGAGACAGGGTCACTCACTGAACCTAGAGCTCATTGATTTGTCCAGGCTGGCTGGCCAGTGAGCTCTCAAGGGATCTATCTGTCTCTGCCCAGCCAGTGCTGGGGTGGCAGGTATGTGCTACCATGGCTGCTGGGGATCTGAACTCAGGTCCTCATTCTTGTGGGCAAGCTCTTTACCCACTGAGCCATCTCTCCAGTCCATACCCTAAGACATTTTATTTATTTATTTTAATGATTAACTAATTTTTTACTTTATATGCATGGGTGTTTTGTATGCATGTGTGTCTCTGTACCACGTGTGTGCCTGGTGTGGATGGAGGTCAGAAGAAAGCATCACATATCCCCTGGACTGGAGTTACATATGGTTGTGAGCCACCATGTGGGTGCTGGGAACTGTACCTGGGTCCTCTGGAAGAGCAGCCAATGCTCTTAACCACTGAGCCATCTCTACCATCTTCAAAAGCATTTTAAACTAAGGACTGCATTTGAGAAGCTGACAAATCATTCTCTGACCTCCTGCCTTCCTCTGAAGAAGGTTAAGAACTTAGGAAGAATTTTCTAACCATCCATGGAAGCAGGTTGTCTGGCTTAAATTTGAGAGGTTGTCTTCCTTGTATCTGGAGGAAAGGAATGTCCTTTTCTCTGGAGGTATGGGGACACAGAGAGGCTTTGCTAAGTTCTCCCAGCCATTAGTCACACTTTGCATCTAATTGTACTTCTCTGTAACTATCCACTTGATTAAACCCACCGTAAAAGACACACAGTTTGGGGTTAGAGAGATGACTCAGAGGTTAAGAGCACTGGCTGTTCTTCCATGGTCCTGAGTTCAATTCCCGACAACCACATGATGGTTCACAACTATCTAGAATGTGATCTTAAGCCCTCTTCTGGCCTGCAGGCATACATGCAGGCAGAACACTGTATACATAAAATACATGAAAAAAAAATCCACAGGGGTTTACCTGCTTTTTTGGGGGGAGGTGGTCCTCAGTTTTGTTTGTGTCTCAAGTCACATAAAACTTCTACTAAATAAAATTGTGTGCTTTTCTTGTTACTTTGTCTTTTGTTATAGAATTCTAAGCCAACAATATAAGAAAGTAAACAATGTGTTGTGTCTGTGCCCCCCCCTCCGTCCCCCTTCCCCATCAGCCTTGAATTACATAAGCAGATATGCTGTTACTAATTCTTTTTGTTCTTCTGATCTGAGTGGTTGTTTTGTGCTGGAGTCATGAAGAGGCCAAGTCCATCTTTGCGTTCCTTTGTGTACCTGTGGGTTTGTGGGGGCCTCTTGGACACATGCCAGTATTTGACCTCAGGGGCCCTGGGTCACATCTTCTTACCTTGGTCTTGTTTCCCAGAGTAAAACAGCACCAGCTCCTTTCCTAGCATGATCCTGTAGCCTTAGAGATTATGAAGAGACAGAATGCTGAATGTATACGACATTTCTTTACATTTCCAATGATGAAATTGCTCTGAAAAGCTTTTTGCATAGAAATGGATATAGAATTTTGTTCATTTTTTCAAGCAAAATGCAATTTTGTTAAGAAGGTTATTAGATTGAGAGATTGCTGAAACTTTAGCCGGTTGGAATTATAATGGTCTTTGCATACTTTTGTTCAAAATGAGAAAAGTGTTCCTGGTTAGTTTGATAAATGATTCCAAGTACATTTTTCTCATAAAAGAGAAAATGAAAGGCTTTAGGATGCTCATTTGAGCATTATGCTTTCTCCTGTTTTGACTGTCATTTCCCCCAAGTGGGAGAGGACAAACTATTTCTGGTTCCTTGTAAGGAATTTGTTCCGTTCCAGCGTTTCTGGACCTGCCCCGGCTGCTGTGTTACCTCAGGAAGGTCTGGACTTCCTGTCTGCCGATGTCTCGGGAACTTGCCGGCCCTTCACCCTATGGCCTGGGTTAGGCTCTCTTTGGACATGTCAGGACAACTTTAACACACTTCCTTCATGTACCAGAGAGCAGGCTGCCTGCGCCATCCTGAGCCAGCACTTTCATTTCTGCCTGTTTGCGTGAGACACCCTCTGTGCTTCCTCTCTGCCTTCATTTCTCTCTTAACCCTTTCCCTCGTCCTCCCTTCATCTCTTTCATTTACTTGATTTTCAGTCAGACATAGAAATGAACTTCCTTTGTGGCTGTTTTTTTTTTGTTTTTTTTTGTTTTTTTTTTTGTTTTTTTTTTTTTTGAGACAGGGTTTCTCTGAGTAGTTTTGATGCCTGTCCTGGATCTCACTCTGTAGACCAGGCTGTCCTCGAACTCACAGAGATCCGCCTGGCTCTGCCTCCCGAGTGCTGGGATTAAAGGCGGGCGCCATCGCCGCCTGGCTTTAAAAATATTTTGTAAAGATTCGTTGTATTTTACTTTGTGGTGTGTGTGTGTGTGTGTGTGTGTGTGTGTGTGTGTGTGTGTGTACACCATGTGTGCAAGTGCCTGTGGAGACCAGAAGAGGGCGCTGTATCTGGGGTTAAGCTCCGGATGTGGGTGATGGGAACTGCAGCTGGGTCCTCTGCAAGCACAGCAGGAGCTCTTCACCTCTGGCCTTTTCTCCAGCCCCTGTAGTCAGCTTACAAAGATGAATTCATTTAGTTGCAGGACAACTGTGAGGTAGGGCTCGTCATCGCCCTCGCTTACTGGATAGAGAAAATAAGGCTGAGGAACTTGTTGGTAAGGGGCAGCGCTGCCATGGACAAAGTGCCTGGCACTTTGACTGCAGATTCTGCTCTGGGTAATTGTATGGTAATCTGTCCGTTTGTAAATTAGCTGCTGGGCTCCCCAGACATTTTTCTGAGAATACTCCTTTACCGTCTTGGCTTATCTGAAAGCCAGCTTTTTATCCGAAATGGTAGTTTCTGTTGGCGGGGAGGCTGCTCATTTCAATCCATCATACCCAAGGCCCAGAGATGTTACTCCAGGCTCCTGGTTCGTTCTTTAAACTGCGAGCGCCTGAATATTGACATGGAGACTTTTTAATAATTACGCAAGCTTGACCTTCGCTTAGGCTTGTTCCCAGCTAGCTCTTAAAACTTAAATTAACCCGTTTATAGTAATCTATGTTCTGCCACGTGGCTTGTTACTGCTCTTCAGTACCGTAGGCACGTCTGCATCTGGCTGGCGAATCTCTCAACCTCAGATTCTTTCCCAGAGTTCCTATCTCTTCCTGGAAGTCTTGCCTATCCTCTCCTGCCTAGCTATTGGCCATTCACCTCTTTACTAAACCAATCAGAAGGTGCCTTAGGCAGGTGAGGTAAACAGAGACGCACCATCACAGAGTACAAACAGATCGTCCCAACAGCGGTTCATCATTTTGTTCTTGTCTTGACCTCGCAGATGCCTTTCCCCATTGATGGTTCATGGCGTCTGGCTTTGTTAGCCCCACCTCCCCTCTCTGCTGTCATCCTGGCATATCCTCTCACTTAGTGAAGCTTTCTGTTTCTCAGCCATACTGGGACTCCTGCTTACTGCTCTAATAGAACGCAAACCGTGTGAGCAAACCCTGTGAGCATGCTGGTTCAGAGCGAGCTTTGGAGCCAAGGTAAAGCCTCTGGCTCTCACAGCCTTTGTCAGGTCTTTGAGTGCGACAATGGGACAAGTAACCGACACCAGGACTGAGAGAATTTCTAATAGTCTATAAGGTCAGAGTTGGGTATGCTCAAGAACTCAAGCTGAAACGCAGACCTGGGCTGGTGTTAGGCTTCTTTGCGCTTGCCTGTGGTAGACAGAATGATTTCATTACACGAAACTGTCATTTTGAAGACTTGCTTTTAAGAATGAAATGCTAGCTGGGCAGTGGTGGCGCACGCCTTTAATCCCAGCACTCGGGAGGCAGAGGCAGGTGGATCTCTGTGAGTTTGAGGCCAGCCTGGTCTACAGAGTGAGTTCCAGGACAGCCAGGACTGTTACACAGAGAAACCTTGTCTCAAAAAACCAAAAATAAAAAAAAAAGAAAGAATGAAATGTTTTAAAATTTTGTTTGACAGTTTTACATAGTAATCAATTGGAACTATCTATCTTAAATGAGAAGTATAAAGTTTTTAAATTGAAATTGGTCTTGGCATTATGTCAGCCTTTATTTTGAAACACAGTTCAGATCCCTTATGAAAACCATCCAAAAATGAAATGGGTTTAGGCAGTGGACACAGGTCTCCTTAAAACAGTAACACTGGGAATAATGACACAAAGCATTTCCTGCTTTGATTTCTTTGAAGTGTTAGGTGACTGAAGAGTGAGTCTAGAATCTTACTCATTTTCTTCATATTATGTGTGACATGGTGGTATAATAACTTACACCGACGTTAGAAAGAATCTCCCCACTGAAAATCATGGAGAGAAATTGCTTGGTGTTGTAAGACATATTACTGCATCATAGATCAGTTTTTTTAAAAAAAATGATAACCTTAATACCCATTCTTGTTATAACCACACAGTAAAACAGAGTATGCTATAGACCACCTAGCTCACATTTAACACGTGAGTTTGGTTTAGATAATGTTTGTAGCTATTGATTCTGGGTCTGAATGTTGTCACCAGGTTAAGAGAAAAAGGCATTAACATTTATCAAAATTAAAAAATAAATTTATTTATAGTTTGGCCCAAACTAGTTAGAGACCAATTTTAATCTGCCTCTGTCTTGCCCACAGCCATGTGACAGCTAGAGAGACAAAGGCGGGGACTTTTATGTGTGTGTATATTCGGCTTAGGTCCCTGTCACTCCCAGAACAGGGAGGGAGGTGAGTGTCCGAGGGAGAAGCAGGGACTTGGAGGTAGCCATTTTTACTTCCAGCATGCTCTTCCCATGGGTCCTCCTCAGGCTTAGCACCCCTGTTCTAATTTCTCCTTATTTGGGGCCATTCCTCAGTCTGGAGGGATTTGAGGACCTGTGCCATCTGGCTGGCTACCTGTTCCTCATGAAGGTGTGGATCCTATCACCAGCACTTGAAGCGTGAAAGTAAAAAGGTAATTTTATGCTTGTGACAGAAAGATCCTCTGAGGAGATTGTAAACTGGAGCCCAGGTTGGAAGCTGTCTGATAGCGCCTCTAGTGGAAGGGAGGGTAACATGGGTAAGAACTCCCCCTCTGTGACCCTCCGCTTTGTTTACTGCTTTTGGTAGGCCATTTTGATAATCTTCCTGCCTCCGAATGAACTGGGGTGCGTGCGCGTGCGTGCATTGCACATGAGTGTGAGTACACAGGCCTGTGCAGGGGCATGCAGAGGCTAGAGAAGACTGTCACTGAAAATAGATTTTAAGAAAATTAAAGCTTACTTTAGCATCTGCCTCTTTTTAAGTTCTTTTTGGGTAAAGTTCAATTTATAACAGATTAAATAAGATTATTTTTAGAATATAAGTTTCATTGACCCAACTTTCATAAAAATTATGATCCTGGTGATCATAAATAGTGCCTGTTGCTTTCACACATTCTACAGTTAAGTAAAACTGGTTCCTGAGTTACTGAACTCTTCACAGACACATAATTATAATTATTTTTGTAATTGCCATTCATCTGTCACTCTCTGCCTTACTGCTTTGAAACATGGTCTCACTGGACCAGAAGCTCGCCCTTTCAGTGAGGTGGCTGACCAGTGAGCCTTGGGATCTGCCTGTCTCCTCTGCTGGTGCTGGGGTTGCAAACACGGGCAGCCATGCTTGGCCTGTTCACGATGCTGGGCATTCACACCCTGGTTCTCACATTAGCTGAGCAAGAGTTTTTACTCACGGAGCCATCTCCCTAGCCCTGGATGAACTTTGTTCTTTGAAGTCATTGATCATGGGGTTCCTTGCGAGGGTTTGGTGTGGTCCCTGTGGGCAGTCTGTTCTTACATAGGAAAAAGTAGGCAGAAGAAAGCAAAGCCTCCACTGCTCCCTTATTTCTTTTTTGCCAAATTAGAGCAACAAAGGATGTTCTTTCAAAATTTGCCATGGAAAGAGTAGCTCTTAGACTAAGTTAACCTGTAGCCTGTAGTCCGTTATCCATTATTAAAATGATCATTAGCATTGTCATGTTACTACTTTTTTTTTTTTTGAAACAGGGTTTCTCTCTGTCTCCCTGGCTGTCCTGGAACTCACTCTGTAGACCAGACTGGCCTGGAACTCAGAGATCCACCTGCCTTTGCCTTCTGAGTGTTGGCATCTTGGAACAGATGTCCTTATGCACAATTTTGACAGTGTATACTGACAATGTTGAAACCAGGTTATCTGTAAAACCTGCATAGTTCTATCAGATCTCGTCTAAGAGCCACCGTTGGAGTAGCATCCAGAAAGAAAGCTCACTGTTTAACAGTGAACAAATTATAAAAACAAGGAGAAATTCGGTAGGGATTATCTAAAAAGTTCTAAGTTTAGTCTTTCCCTAGAATGTAATCATACAGAATATCGGGAATTACATTTCAATAATCAAGCTTCAGTCGCTTTGTTGTGTTTATACTGATGACATTTTTAGAATTCCTTAGGCACATTCCACAGGGCTGTAGACTTTGAATACAGAATGGAAGAATTACTGTTTATTCATTAAGAGCACATATATAACAAAAAAATTAAAAGACATGAAGCTTGGAGGGAGATGGGGGGGTATGAGGGAAAATTAGAGAGAGGAAGTGGTGGATAGATACGATCCATACACATTGTATAAACACATGTAACTTTCAAAAAGTACAATATATTAAAAATATGTAAACAACCACATTTTAAATATATTTTGCAATATAAGTTAGTTTTTAGTGTTTACAAATGATACAGTTGGGAAATTTTCTTTAAAATAGTTATTCTTATAAATCTTATATTAAAATTATAATTTTAAACTTATTTTGAAATGAATAAAGCAAGATTATTGAGTTACAGAGACATGACTCATGCTTTTTAAAATTATAATTATGTGTGTATGCAGAGTGTTTAGTAACTCAGCAACCCAGTTTTAGTTATTTTTAGAGCACATTAAGACAGTAATTAGACACTGTTATATTAGGAATGTTACAATCTTAAAGATTTTATAAAAGTTATATTAATAAAATATGTAATCTAAAAACAATTGCTCTTTAGTCTGAGTTATAAATTGCGCTTCACTCAAAAGACCTTACGCAGAGGCAGATGCCTAAGTAAGCTTTGACTTCGTTCTTTAAATAGAGTTCTTCTGTAAAGTTATTAAGAGCAGCCAGTGTTTTTAAACATAAAAGACGAGTCTGAGCTGGAGAGATGGCTCAGTGGTTGCGAGGGACCTGAGTTTGGTTCCCACAGCACATGATTGGTCCATAGCCACTTACGACCCCAGCTCCAAGGGCTCTGCTGTCCCCTTTCAGCATTTACAGACACCTGCCCACACGTGTGCATGTGCATGTGCGCACACAGAAACATAAAGTAATTAAAAACCTGGCTCTGGCTTTATGTATGTGTGCTGAAGTCTGGACTTAGAGACTGCTGTAAGTGACTTATTAGTTAGAACTCAATCATACACATTCTGACTCTCTTACTATTTTATGAACTCCATGTAATGGGGTAGAACTTTTGTAGCACATTTTGATCTTTAGTTACCACGGAGTGTAAAATTGTTGGAGTTTTAGATGATATTATCCCCCAAATCAGAAACGATATAGATATGATCATCATTTAAACAAATCATTTGTTACTTTCCCCGCTTACTTTAGGGATGAGGACAAGAAAGATAAAATCAGATTTCTCCATTACAGAATTCTAAAGGCCGGTTATTGTGGTGCACACTGTAAATCTAGAATATGGGAGGTAGCGTCAGGAAGATCAGAAGTTCAAAGCCATCCTTGACTACATAGTGAATTTGAGGCTAGTCTAAACTGTGAGACCCTCTCTCAAAACCTAATAACCACACCAACTGAAACAGCAAAATAAAACCACCAGAAAACAAAAGGAAGCCATTTTGATAATGTCTTACTCCTAAGTGGACTGTGCTTACACTGTACTTAGCGCTGGCTTCAGTGTTGACCAGTCAGTAGTCATGTGCACTCACATCTTTACTCCAGACCAATTATGAGTGCTATTTATAGATATGAGACCCGCATGTTCATGAGAAACAGTGTGAAAAGCACGAGGTTTTACCTTCACATCTTATAAAGGTTTTCTGCAAAAACACTTAAAGATGGCATTTTAAAAAACCTAGGGCTCAGGATGTAGCTCAGTCACAGAGCACTTGCCCAGCATGCACAGAGCCCTGGTTCAGTCCCCGGTACTTCGAAAGAAGAAAATCTAAAAGCACTGTGCGGGGAAACCAGCAGCAGCTCACCTATTTCAGAAAAGCAGGCAAATCCCTGTAGCCTTTGCTAAGACCGTTGGCATCAGTCACACAAACAGATCTGATTGACAGGCTAAGAAAGCTGCAGTTATCAGTTCTATTTGGAATAGTCTTTTTTAGAGAGAGTCTTGCCATGTAGCTCAAAGTGACTTGACATTCCAATCCTCCTGCCTCAGCATGCTAAGTGATAGGACTACATATGCCACTATGCCCAGCTGAAATAATCTTTGAATTGAAGTGTCCTTTGCAGTGAAACAGAGAGACCTCCATATAAAACTGTCACTACACTAGGTGATGGCTCTTTTATAACTCATTTACAAGTACAGTCCCTTTATGCAAATTACAAACTCTGGTTTTTTTTAGTGTGACATTAAAAATAATTTTAATTTTAGCTGGGCAGTGGTGGTGCACACTTTCACACCCAGCACTCGGAAGGCAGAGGCAGATGGATCACTGTGAGTTTCAGGCCAGCCTTGTCTACAGAATGAGTTCCAGGCCAGCCAGGATTATCTGTCATGGAAAACAAAAACAAACAAAAAACTAACCAAACAAAATTTTTTTTAATGTGTATAGGTGTTTTGCCTGCATGTATGTCTGTGTAGCATGTGTGTGCCTGGTGCCTGCAGAGGCCAGAAGGGGCATCAGATCCCCTCAAAATGGAGCGATTGGTGGTTGTTGGCTGCTGTGTGGATAGTAGTAATTTGACCCAGGTCCTCTGGAAGAGCAGCCTGTGCTCTTACCTGCTGAGCCATCCCTCCGGCCCCAACGTCAGGGTATTTTAAATTAATGGAAAATAATATCCTTGGTCATCTTAAATCTTTATTGCTTATAGTTTATTTCCTCCAAAGAAACACGACTAAACTCATTCTCTGAAGCCAGCATTATTATCTGGTATCAAACCCAGATAGAGATACAACAAAAAAGGGAGACTTTATAGACCAGTTGTTCTGATGGACATAAGCATAGAAATTATCAATCACACACTTGCAAACTGAATTCAAGAGTGCATTAAGAAGATCATATACCACGAACAAATTGGTTTCATTATGGGGATGCAAGATGGTTCAGTGTAAGCAAATAAACAAATATAATATAGTACATTAGTAGGCTTAAGGGCAGAGTTTGCATGTTCATCTTAATGGATTCAGAAAAGGCACCATCCCAGAATGATAGAAGCCTTGAAATGGAACGAATATGCCTCAACGTAATAAAGACTGTATATGACAGGCCTATAGCAGGCATAATACTACACGGAGGAAATCTGAAAGCATTTTCTCTAACATGAGAAATGAGACAGAGGTGCCAACTTTGATCTATATGATATAGTCTGGAGGTCTTACCTGAAGAAACAAGACAGCAAAATAGAAAGGATGCAAGCAAGAAATAATGAGGAAATAAAAATATTTCTACTTGTAAATGACATGAACCTACAGCCCAAAGAATCCAGATGCCGCTAAGAAATGAGATTAGAAGACTACTTTCAGCAATGCTGACAGTCCAAATCAACATACAGAAATCAGTGGTTTTAGCAAGGCCTGGTAGCATGTGCCTGAGGCATGGTGGCATGTTTCTGTAATGCCAGCACTCCATGATCCTCCTGCAAGAGTTCCAGGCCAGCCTGATCTACATAATACTTGGTCTCAACAGCAGCAACAGTTTCCTTCTCCAAATAAAAAAGGATCAGAAACGCCTTATTTTTTTTTTTTTTTTTTCCGAGACTGGGTTTCTCTGTGTAGTTTTGGTGCCTGTCCTGGATCTCGCTCTGTAGACCAGGCTGGCCTCAAACTCAGAGATCCGCCTGGCTCTGCCTCCTGAGTGCTGGGATTAAAGGCGTGTGCCACCACCATGTGGCGGTGATTAGAAATTTTTTAGAAATAATCTAATGATGAACTTGCAGAGAAAGAAATCAGAAAAAAAAACCACATTCATAATAGCTTTACACAATAAAACAATGAAAAAAAACTCAACCCCCAACCTAGGAATAAACTTAGCCAAGGAATGAAGACATTAGAAGATTCAAAGACTTCTTATGCTCATGGATCAGCAAAATTAATATTGTAAAAATGGCTTTTTAAAAACCAAAGCTTACCTGTATATTCAACACAATTCTCAGCGAAATTCCAATGACATTTTTCACAGAACTAGGAAAAAAAGCCTGAAATTCACAAAAGCACAAAAGACATCCCCAACAGTCAAAGCAATCCCAAGTAGAAACAACATTGGTGGTGGTATTGCAATACTGAAAAGGGCTCCGGTAGCACAGAACACAGTCCCCCAAACTGACCAGTGGGGTTGAGTGGAGTTAAAAAGCTTTTGTGTAACAAAGGAAATGAGCAGCAGAGGGAGAGACTTCACGGGCAGGTGGAGGAGCAGAGGAGAGCGATTGTAGCTAGAGAAGACAGAGTTTATTTGAACTTTGGGTTCTGGAGGGATAAGAGTCCCTCATGACAAGGAGAAATGGCAGCAGGTGGCATGGGGGCCGAAGCAGGAAACCGAGTGCTCGCGTTTTCAGTGGCAGACACGTAGCAGAGAGAGGGAGCTGGGAAGGACCAGGTCTTTAAACTCTCCAAGCCCACCTCTAGCAGCATGCTTGCTCCATGGAGGCCTTGTCTCCTGAACCTCCCCACACAGTGCCACCAGCTGTTGAAATGGGTGAGCCTATGGGGGAATATCTTCATTCAGAGCACCCCAGGAATAGAATCTGGCTGATCTGAAGGCAATAAGAGAGACTGCTGTGGGAGTGAAGAGGACTAGCCTGAGGGAAGGAGGAAGGCGGGGAAGGGAAATGGTAGAAAATGAGAGCAGAGTACAATAGTGTAAGTATGACAATGAAAATGTCATGATGAAGCCATTATTTCGTATTCTGACATAAACAAATTAGAAAGTTTATTCCCTGTCAATTTTATTCCTCTAAAATAGCTGCTGTTCTCCAACTGGGAGACACCATCAGATAATGTCCTTTTTTTTTTTTTTTTTTTTTTTTTTTTTTCCTGCCCCTTGGCTGTAAAGCTTGGCTCTCTGGGCCCCCAAACAAGCTTAGATTAAGAGGAAAAGACATGTGTATATGTTTGCATATATACACATTCCTGTATGTGTACCTACACACATATGCACATACTTAATTAGTACATGTATATAAAAATGAGTGTATTTACAACTTTGCACCAAATCATGGAGAGAAAGTTCTTCATCTGATCTGCCCCCTCATAGAAAGTATAGAAAAGGTGAAGGGAAAGCTAGGAGGTGTGTGCTGAGTGCCAGTGTGCCAGTCTAGGGACTGCTGGGAGATCTGCTTCCCCTGGGAGAGGAGTCATTTTCCTGATGCTTGGGCTTTGGGGCTGGGCTACGTTCTTTCTTAGCGTGGTGTTTCTGTCAGGGACCCTAATTCCTTAGGTCCCAGTTACAGTGTTGTCATATAAACAGCCTTAGGAAATGTTAAAAAAGAAGAAAGGGAAATATGTGGTTTGCAAAAAAGGGTATGTAATCCAAAATATAGGATTCTGTTAAAAATCAGTTTAATAGTTTCCTTTGAAACAATGTTTAGTGACTTCTTTATTTTTAAGTATGAATTTATTACTGCCATAATTTTAAACACTTTATTATAGTAAAATGAATATAAAGATAAATGTGTAAAATCTAAAAAAAAGATAAAGCTGTTTTTATTAGGTTCATCGAAGTGTTGTTTATTAAATTGTTTTAATGTTCAGCAAGGGCTTCTAGTATTTTAAAAATGTATTTAACATTTGATTGCATTTGTGTGTGTGTGTGTGTGTGTGTGTGTGTGTGTGTGTGTGTGTGTAGAGGAAAACCCGCAAGAGTCTGTTCCCGCCTTCCATTATGTGGCTCCCAGGGCTTGAACTCCAGTTGTCAACACTGGGTGCAAATGCCTTCAGGTCCACTGAGGCATCTTACCGCCCCATAAAACATATTTCATATGAATTATTCTTCAGGTGACTCTTTTCACCTTTATCTCTGAGATAAATTATATTATTTAGGAAGCACACAGAGTTGATGTCTGAAGGATGCCTGATGTATTTGTTATGTGATTTTCAATTTAGTGCTTGAAGGAATTTCCGTGTTACTTAGGAAGAATTGACAGCCTCTTTCATTATTCATGAGTTCCCCTCCAGAATAAAAGTTAACACAGATGGAAAATGACATGTAATTTTCACAGAGTGGAAACTTTTATCTTAAGAGTGATATATGCATAATCACTACCCAATACTCAGGCTAAGCAATAGATTATCCTGCTATTAGGAACAAAATCAATACCCCTCAGAAAGAAGACATTCCTTTGCCCTCTTTCTATACACCTAGAAAATATACTGTACAGAGAAGACACTAATGAAAATTAAATATGCTCTGTGACAAATATTTAAGAGTACTATGAATAAATATCATCAAAGATTTTAGGCCTAGAGAGTTATGAGGGAAGTTATGTCAAAATCAGATGTAACTAAAACCCGTAAATTTAAAAATATTTCTTTAGATGTACTTGATTATTCTGTCAAATAAAGTAATATGTAATAATCTAATGCAGCTAGCAAAGAGTAGCTCAGATGCCTCCTGCCTCTGTGTGGATTCTGTTAGCTAGAGTCCTGTCTGTCCACTGCAGTTCCTGGTAATTCACAGTACCAGGAGTCCTGTGTATTGGGCATGTGCCTTAGGAGATACTGCGTCTATGTGCCTGGGGTATGTGCTCAGCACATAAAATCAGCAAGTGGCTTTGTGTGTCTACATCTTTCTGCTGGATCTGTTCCCTGGGCGATAATTCTTCTCAGTGATAATTCTTTACGATGTAAAGACTGAGAACCCAATCTTCAAATTATGCCTGAATCCCGTGGGTCAAACCTTAAGAATTGAGTACGTTAGCCCACCCTAGTATGGTTAAGCCATAGGACTTTGCCAATGTTCAACTAGTTTGACTTAAGAAAATAAAACTTTTGTGTAATTCAGCCTAATATTTCAGCTCTGACTAGTCTTCTGACAGCCAAGAATGTGTCAATACAGAGAGAGGCCAAGTGGAATTACAGTGAGGATAATAATTGTTGTGAATATACTGTGATTGCCTCATGACATACTCTTGCTGGATTCTGGACTTTCTGCTTTGGCTGCCCCTTGTATGGATTCCTCTAAACCTCATGTCTGGTTAGATGCAGTCTGGCTTCAGTGGGCCAGCTATGGCACCCAGTGGTCAGGAGAAGAGCTCTTTGCTGTCTTGGGCTCCATAGATCTTGGAGCATCTTCTTGACTTCGTAGCCTTCCAAACTTCCTGGCCTCTCTAGAGCTCTTATATGAACTCCTTCCCTGCTTCATTCAGCCAAAGTGGCAGTCTCTGCTTGCAGCTAACAGGCACAGTTTTCCCAGCCTTTTAGTGTTTTGTTGGATACCCTTTCTTACACAGAAGATGGAAGAAAATCCATGGGATGGCAATGACTAGAAGGGTTTTTATACATGTCCCAAATTCACATAACATGATCAGAATATGTGTCGCAGCACACACTAGCATTTATAAAGCGTTTAAAAAGCAAATGAGCACAACTAGGCTTTCATCACATAGCTGGGCAACATGTGGTGGTGTTGAAGCTTCTCCTCCTGTCTGTCTCCTGTCCCCCCTCCCCCACCCCGCTTTCCCCAGTGTTCTGCCTGAGAACAGTGAAAGAGTAGAGAGAGAGAAAGGCGGTGTGGTTTTGACAGCAATGTTGCTGTAATCAGTTTTTTCTGCACCCGATGTTAGGAGAAGATACAGTTGTAGATGTAGTTAGAGGGCAAACAAAGGTGTGACTTCTCCCTGCCGTCACCTTGTGACTAAAACAGCGGAAAACCACAGAGACTGGAGCCTCTGATCCCTGGAGAGGCGTCCTAAGGCAGCAAAGCCAGATTTCCCTGCACTCCCAGCTATCAGTAGAGAGGAAATGAAAGTATGACATCATATCCTGTTCCAGGTGGCCCTGTCCTGTTCTGCTCCTCCTCGCTCAGTCCACAATACTTTACTTCTTCCCTGTGTTCAGGAGTTGTAGGAAGGCAGCGAAGGGCCTCGGACAGTTCTGTAGCTGCTTGCTCTGCTGGGCCAGGAGAGACAGACACCATACAAAGTCCTTGTGTATGGGAATAAAGGAGGACCTAGTGTTGTGGAGTATCACTTTCACTATGTAAAGATGTGTTACATTGGTTTATGCTGCATTTGTTTAGCGATGTAAAGATGTGTTGCTTTGCCTGCCTAAAGCACCTGAATGGCCAATAGCTAGGCAGTAGAGGGATAGGCAGGGCTGGCAGGCAGAGAATAAGTAGGAGGAGGAATCTAGGTTCAAGATGAGAGAAGAGAGAACGAGGGAGAAAGAGAGGGAGACGTTCAGGGCCAGCCAGCCAGGCAGCCTCCAGCCAGGCAGGCAGACATAGAGTAGGACATACAGAATGAAGGAAAGGTAAAAAGCTCCAAGGCAAATCATAGATGAAGAGAAACAGGTTAAATAAATTATAAGAGCTGAAGGGACAAGCATAAGATAAGACCGAGCATTCATAAGTAATAATACGTTTCTGTGTCATAACTTGGGAGCTGGTTGGTGGCCCAAAAGAAAGCCCGCTATAACCTCACTTCAGAAATCAAGCATGAGGTTAAGAGCACTGACTGTCCTTCCAGAGGTCCTGAGTTCAATTCCCAGCAACCACATGATGGCTCACAACCATCTGTAATGAGATCTGGCACCATCTTCTGGCCTGCAGGCATACATGTAGATGGAACACTGTATACATAATAAATAAATAAAGCTTAAAAAAAAAAGAAATCAAGCATGGTACAGGTCTCAGTGGATGCTACATAGTGACTGAAGACCCAGATACTCTCTCTCCAACCCCTACCCAACATACTCTGACAGTCCACGAGTGGCCTTTTTCAACAAAAATACAGTCTAGGGAAGAAGAAAGAGTTCTTAGAATGGTCTGGAATTTCAGAATGCTTACTCTACTCTAGTCAAAATATTATAAATTATTACGCGGGGATGCGGAGGGTCTCCTGCAGGGAAACATGCTGGCATCCTGGGCAGATGCAGCGGTGGGCTGGCAGGCAAC
>CABHPR010152333.1:0-43497 GCA_902168415.1 Peromyscus melanophrys | reverse complement strand
TTTTTTTTTTTTTTTTTTTTTTTTTTTTTTTTTTTTTTTTTTTTTTACTGGTACAGTGTGAAAGAATGCATTCAAATCTCTTGTTCTTGGACACTACACTACATTAACCTCTACAATAACACTGACCTGGAATGAGGTGGGTCAGAACAATATTTCTGAAGAAACACTTTAAAAATATGTAGCCACTTACTTTGTATGATCTACTGATGGTCTGTGGTTTTCTTCCCCATGATGAATACTGATCCCATTACCGAGTCCCCACCTGAATGTATTTGAATCATGGAGTGAATTTGCTGGCTTTGGCTGGTACCATTTACATAGGTCTCTCTCTTCAAATGTACAAACCTCCAGTACTTGAATAAAACAGAACAAAGACAAGATGAGCTAATCACAATGAACATGTCATAAGGGGAAATTTACACTCTGCAGTACTTTCTTATACTTGTTTTAAAATTCATACTACAAAGTGTGTGTGTACATGTTTATGTATATATATATATATGTGTGTGTGTGTGTGTGTGTGTGTGTGTGTGTTTGTGTGTATGTCTCTACTGTGTCTGTGTATATGTCTCTACGTGTGTCTGTGTATATGTGTGTGTAAGTATCTGTGTGTGTATATGTCTGTGTGTGTGTCTGTGTGTTATGTGTCTATGTGTTTGTGTGTGTCTGTGTGTGTGTGTGTGTTCCTGTGGGTGCATGGCACATATCACCCTTGGGTGTTGCTTCTCAGGTGCTGTCCAACTTACTTGTTTGAGGTGGGATCTTGCATTTATCCTGCTATTTATCAATTAGATGAGGACAGCTGGCCAGCATGCCTCAGTGAATCTTAACTTTCCTATCTCTGGATCTCTGGGCTTACAAGACTAAGCTGTCACACCTGGCTTTTATGTAGGTTCTGGGCATCAAACACAGGCTCTCATGCTTACTCAGCAAGCACTTTACCACTGAATCATCTCCCTAGTTCCCATACTGTAAGTTTTAAGCACTAATAAAATATTTAGGCAAATGTTTTATATAACCACAAGAAAAGTATTTAAAAATTGAGGTTCATTTTTATTTGAATCTCCACAGAAAGTAAAATACAGGAATGAATGCATATATTAACACTGTGTTCACTCTAGGAGGTGAGATGTTAATTAGCTCCTAGAGCATCTATTTCCCATCTCTTCACAGTCGGCATTTCTGCTGCCTGAATGACCTTTAAGCTCTGCCCTGTTGGCTCTTCTTTGTCCATGGTAATATACTGCTTAACTTTGGCTTAATCCTGAAGTTGTCAGTGTAAATTAAAAAGCATTTGATTTCAAAGCAATGTGATTTACAATAACATTTATATTGGTCTTATTACCTTTAAAGATTTTAAGATTCTTGTAATGATTGTGTTCTGATGTAAAAAAAAAAAAAAATAGAACTCCAATGATTTTCATGCGAAAATGCTTTCTAAATTCTCTCTTTCCCTCCTTTTTCTCTTCCTTCTTTTGCTAAATGTGTACATGTATCCATCTATGTTAAAATCACTATTGTTTGAATAAAAACAGAATGAATTCAATGAGTTCTTATGTGTGCTATAGAAAACCTGACATCGCCTCATTTTTCTGAATTCATTAACAGCCATGGTATGCCACAGTTGAAAACCTTAAATATATAAGTTTATATATTTATTATCATGATAAGTATAAAATAAACCTTTTCAAAATGTGCAGCGATACATGGCATTTGGGTGTTAAACTCTGATATTAATATATGTTGTGTATATTTATCTTGTGAAGAGATTAAGACTCAATAACAGTTCTTTACATTGCTGAAATGATAAGAACTGTTCACATGTAAAATAATTCACATAAAACAGCAACCAACAATAATAGAATGTAGAGATCTACTATATGTCATGGTACCTACAGTTAACAATAATATATACCAATGAAAATATATTTAAATGGCAGGTGTCATGGTAAGTGGTCATAACAAAACTTTTAAAAACATATTAGAGATTCTGAACCTGTAAGTTATAAATAAGTTCATTATAATAGTTCATCTTACAAAGATATAGACAATGAAAGCCATACAGTGTATTTGAAAATCTTAGGTATTCAAATCAAAGAGACTCTGTGATATCAAAAAATGAGGAGCCGGGCGGTGGTGGTGCACGCCTTTAATCCCAGCACTCAGGAGGCAGAGCCAGGCAGATCTCTGTGAGTTCGAGGCCAGCCTGGACTACCAAGTGAGTTCCAGGAAAGGCGCAAAGCTACACAGAGAAACCCTGTCTCGAAAAACCAAAAAAAAAAAAAAAAGAGTAAATACTTATTATTAGTTTTAAATAATCTGTTAGATATCATGTAATAAGAAATTTCAATAAAAAACTGGCAAAGTTGAAGACTACAGACTATATTTATAAAAACATTCATTATGTGTAATAGGTTAGGTTTTTTTGCAAACCTTTAGAGCTGTTACTGCGCACACATATTTTGTTGCTTCCCATGAGAAAGTCTGGATACCACATCTTCTATCTCATTATCTTTCATTTGTGATACATAATATAATATAAATCCCAGGACACCTTGAAGGAGTACAGCCATCTCATTTATGACATGCACCAGTTTTGAATTTACGACGTTTAGTCTAGATTTTTTGGTATAGTTGCACATTAAGAATTTTTTCTAAGTTAAGTGAAAAAATTTTACTTTTACTAGAATTCTTAAACCCTAAACTTCTTGACACACTGATGAAGATAGAGGAGGATTTCACTATGTTTTGTGCCATTGGCATGTTTGTAATCCTTATTATGAAGACTCTTGATCAATACTGTAGTGTTGTAAATTTATATACCAGTCAATTAAATCATAGAAGGAAAAGATACTGAAAAGTATTTGTTCTGTCTGACTCTGTGTTTCACCTCCCAGGCATCTGTTAATTTTGCTTCCTCCATCTGTATCTTTGGCTGTAAAGCTCAATTTTGATGGCTCAGCGGTTAAGAGCACTGGCTGCTCTGCCAGAGGTCCTGAGTTCAATTCCCAGCAACCACATGGTGGCTCACAACCATCTGTAATGAGATCTGGCGCCCTCTCCTGGCCTGCAGGGATACATGCAGACAGGAAATTGTATACATAAGAAATAAATAAATAAATAAATCTTAAAAAAATAAATAAAAATAAATTAAATACTCTGTCGCTGATCCATTTAAGAAGAGGCATGAATTGGCAGGTACCAATAAATGAGAACTGTATTTTACCAAGACATAGGAACACATCTCACATGTACAAAAATTACTCTTCTTATGAACTCAACATATTTTCTACAGTATTCTTTATTTTGTGTGCATTTGCCTAGGGAAAAATTTGAAATAGTTAAAGCACTATAGTGCCTTCTTCCTAAATCCTTCTCATTTGATAATATAGGAATAACTAAGGGAAGGATGGATGCAGAAGAGGTACAGTACAGTTCATGAAAATAGCAGTTTTATATCTAAAACATTCAATGAAGACATTTGCCTATTCAGATCAATAGAAAAAATACATGTTGAATATTGTAGCATAATTTTTATATAAATAATTCTTACATGAATAAACTTCCATAAGACATTTTGAAAACTCTGTGACAGAAGGCTATAAAATGCTGAGATTAGGCTAGCATATATTTTCTCTGTTTTGGATCTATCAACATTTTCATTATAGTATTCTTTATTTTTGTGTGCATTTTCCTAGGGGAAAAATCAAATAGTTTATCTTTTAAGTATATTATAGTGGCCCATTCCTAAATACTTCTCACTTGAATATATAGGAATACCTGGGGAGAGGGGTAGATGCAGAAGAGGTACAATTCATAAAAATAGAAGTTTTACATATAAAACATGCAGAAGTTAGGAATTCACCTACCACAAGATGACTCATCTGATTTGTCAGGGCAGTCATATCTGAAGTCACATTTCTGAATTTTTCCAACACAGTGACCGTTAGACCTACAGACAAATTCATCATCTGTGCAGTTGTTTGGAGGCAAGGTCACCGGAACCGAAGTTTCTGGTGGACTTGGAATGTCCATTGGCAAATTACCTTGAGGAGAAATAACACAGAAGCCTCATATAGCTTGCCTTGTAGTTTTCTTAAATGTTTTGCAAACTTCGCATTTCTAATTACGTTATGCAGTTTTATGAGGGATATTAGATAGTATTTATTACTGTGTTAAAATCATTTCAACACTCAAATTTTGGGACCTTGTCTTAACAAAGGCAGAAAGCCTGAATATTTTTTAATCATAAAAGTAGGTGAAAAATTTGCCGGGCGGTGGTGGCGCACGCCTTTAATCCCAGCACTCGGGAGGCAGAGCCAGGCGGATCTCTGTGAGTTCAAGGCCAGCCTGGGCTACCAAGTGAGTTCCAGGAAAGGCACAAAGCTACACAGAGAAACCCTGTCTCGAAAAACCAAAAAAAAAGTAGGTGAAAGATTTGATAGATTTCAATGATTAAAAAGGAAAGATGACTCAAATTCAAATTAAAGGGAAATCCAATAAAAAAAAAGTCTTGGAAAATGAGTAGAAGCCGAGACAGGGGTAGGTGCTAGCATCTAGAGCCAGAGCCAATGTCTTAGTGGACCTTCAAGTATAATACACAAAAACAAAAGCAAAAAATCTACACACAACTTTATTCTTTCATAATTCCCATGAATCTTATCCTTGTTATTTTTGTTGGTTCAAGCTTTCAGGACAGATCCCAACCAGAAGTCTTTTTTAAAAAGCTTTTTAAACAAGTAAGTTTCTATCTTCTTAAATTATAGAAATTGGAACAAACTTATAGAAGTTTATTAATTTTGTATTAAGTTGTTTGATAAAACATTCTAGTGACAATTCTATCATGCAATGGTAGATACAGCAAAATCTAAAGCAAAATATGGAACAAAAGAAATTCCATTACTGGGCAATGACATCAAACGTGCATTGCATTAATTCCATAGGGTGCATTGATGATGTAAAGGATGACTCTGCATACCTGTCCATTTAACCTGCATCCACAGCACAATTCCCAAATTGTGGTGTATGGTAGACATGCTCACTATTGTAGGCAAGTGAAGGGATGGATGAGCAAATGAGCAGAAGAATGAACAAAAAATAGAATGCAGAAACAAATAAGTAAGTGGAATGTTTCACTGTTTATTAGAAAAACATGGGAAAAACACATATAAGATATGGAAATTAAGAAAGAATTCTTGGCAAAGTGAGGCCAAAATTAACTCTTTGAGAATGATAAGTTCATCAATCCAGTGAATGAAGGATAGAAAGTCTTTATAGGCAATAAAAGGATTATCTATGTGGTAGAAGAGGGGTAGACTGGAATGTTTTGTTTCTCCTTGTTTTAAATACTATGAAAGTTTGGCATTAGTACATTTTCAAATGGTAAGAATGTACACTGTTGAGTCATTAAGAATAGAAGTTTACAATAGTAGATACCAGCTGAAAAAGAGTCACTTGAGACAAAATTATGTCTGGAATAACTTCAATAAGCTATGGAGAAATAACAAGGTAGGAAATTTCTATTTCAAGATGTATTACTTCTTAGCATTGCTGTAAAGGACGTGCTGGAGCTGGCTTTGACATGTAGGAACCCAAAGAGTCCCATGGTTTCTGCTCTATGGGAAAGTAATAAACCAAAGCAAAGATGCTAGGGAACAGTAAACAAGAGCCTGATCTATATTACAAAACTAGGATCAACAGAACTGGGTATTATGGGTAGTGTTGAAAATGTAAGGAAAGCCTAACAACAGTACTTCATTTCACGGCTGAAGTTCTGAGATAACTAAGAACTATTTGAGTATAAGGCAGATGTCAGAGTACAATCCCAAAGTTTTAGACATGAACTCAATGCTGGAGAAAATTATGCATATAAAAAGATAAGGTCCAGAGTGAAAAACATGGAAACAAGAGCATCCCAAAGTTATAGCCTGTTCCTGGAAACATAGCTTCCCTGCATGAAAATACAGCCAGAAAGTGCTGAGTTATCTTATGCTTCTTATCACAATTCACTTCCTAAAGGAAAAGAGTAACTGGGGAGCCAGGAGTACACGTTCAAGTTCTCTTTACAAACTCGCTAATCCATTGCTGCTCTTTCTCCAGGAAATGCACGTAAGAGTGAAGGAAGGACAGGAACACTAGGCAGCTGAAATCAGGCTACATGTGAAGAGAGATGACAGTCAAAGGAAATGCATTCTGGCTTAATAGAGATTAGCACCATCATTAATACTTAGGTGACTGTTATGCTGTGAGCTAAAATATAGAAGCTATGTAAAAGAGAGGGATAGGGTTTATAACAAAAAGAAGAATTTTCTCTCTCAAGACAGGAATTCAATATTAATGGATGAAGAAGAAAAGTTGTATCAGGCAGCAAGTTCAACCTCCTGCAGATGGATATACCCGTGTCAACGTCACACAAAATTAGAGGCAAAAATTATCATCTACCATTAAACATTGATGAACCCAGTATTATCGTAAAATTTGTGGTGGTATTGTGTTCCCCAAAATACTGTGCACCCTGATAAACTTATCTGGGGTCACAGAACAGAAAAGCCACAATATTAAACATAGAGGATAGGCAGTGGTAGCACACGCCTTTAATCCTAGCATTCCAGAGGCAGAGATCTACCTGGATCTCTGTGTGTTCAAAGATACAGCCAAGCATGGTGACTCACACCTTTAATCCCAAGAAGTGAGCCTTTAATCCCAGGGAGTGATGGCAGAAAGCAGAAAGGTATATAAGGCCTGAAGACCAGAAACTAGAAGCATTTGGCTGGTTAAGCTTTCAGGCTTTAGAGCAACAGTTCAGCTGAGATTCATTCTAGATGAGGGCTCAGAGGCCTCCAGTCTGAGGAAACAGGATCAGCTGAGGAACTGGCGAGGTGAGATAGCTGTGGCTTGTTCTGCTTCTCTGGTCTTCCAGAATTCACCCCAATAACTGGCCTCGGGTTTGATTTTATTAATAAGACTCTTTAAGATTCATGCTACATCAAATTTGAGAAAAATTAAACAATAAAATGATTCAGTGTTTGAAATGTTGATCATTTTAAAGGGGTTAAAAGACAGTTTGAATCAGAAAGAACAGTCATGAAAAATTACTTCGAGGTAAAGTTATGAGGATTGCTGTAGCATTCCCAACCCCCAAATTATCTGCAGCCTTGGTTTCTGTTGCCTCCAGGTAACTGTAATCTGAAAACACTAAATAGAAAATTCCAGAAACAATCTGTAAGTTTTCAATTGCACACGATTCTGAGAAGCATGATGAAATCATGCACCATTTTATTTTGGACATGACTCACTCTTTGTCCAGCCCATCCATACCCATACCATAAAACCTATTTTGTCATGTTAGTAGCCATCTCAGTTATCAAACTGACTGTCACAATATCAATTACATCACAATAGCACTTGTGTTCAGCTTCTCCAAGGTAAACATACAGAGCTATCCTTCAAAGTGAAAATATCCAAGTTACGAACCTAATAAGGAAAAATTAAAATGTATGCTTAAATTGCTAAGATCTATGCTGAGAACAAATGTTCTATTTTTGAAGTTATAATAAGGAAGGAAAAACCTGTTTAATTTTGCTGTCACATCCAAAATTGAAAAAATAATGATCGGAATGCATGATAATTGTTCAGTTAATAAGGAAATGGTATCAAATTTGCAAGGAGAAGAAATGAACAGAAAATGTGTTCCCATTGAAAACATCGTTATGTTATCAAGCACTAAACCTGGCAAAAAGGATTCCCTGAAGTGAAGGGAAACAAGCCCTTTATTGTAAGAAAGAGATGGTTACACGGATTCAGGGATAGGTGTGGACTGATATCCTGCACATCACTGGAGAGGCTATGCTTGCCAATAGAGAAGCTGCTGACACATTTGTGGCTGAGCTGATAAGGTTGATTATGGAGAAAGAATAAACCCAAAGCAATCTCTCAACTTTGATAAAAATCATGCTTTTTAGAAGCTTTCTAATAGGTCTATGTTGATTAGGGTGCAAAGGAAGTACTTAGGCATAAAACACAGGAGAAATGACCTTGCTATACTATGGCAACAGTGAAAGGTACATAGTTAAACCAGAAGGAGTGTGGAGTGAAGAGCCCGCATGTTCTCAAACAAAAAAATGAGAATCATCTGCCAAGATCCTGACTACATTATTAGAAATCATGGGTGACAGCCATTTCATTTATGGAAAGGTTCCACTAAGGTCCTATTCCAAAAGTGGAATGCTATTTGAAACAAGAAGGAATGGAATTGAAAACTTTATTAGATAATGTGTCTGGCTATCCAGCGTCTCCTGGCCATGAAAATATAAAGGAATCAGTAGCTGATCATTCAAATCACAAGCGGGTGTGATAGGAGTTTTTCAAAGAGATTTAAAAAAACCATACAAACATGTTAAATGAAGACTATTTCTTCTTTCGTGTGTGTAGCATCATTTGCAGATGAAGGCGAAGACCCTCTGCATCACTTAGATGAATTAAAAAGAAAGAGATGTGGCTGGTAAGATAGCTTATGTGTAATGTGCTTACACAGGCATGAAGACCAGAGTTCAATCCCCAGAACCTTCATTTTAAAGTGTCTGACATGCAGTGTTTGCCTGGGATTCCAGAATTGGACAGGTAGAGACAGGCAGATTCCTTCCCTGGGGCCCACTAGTCAGCTAGTCTAGCTGTACTGGTGAACTCTAGGTTCAGCGATGGACCCTGTTTCCAAAGATAAGGTAGTAGTGGGTGATTGGGAAAGACACATGACACTGATATCTGGGCTCCATGTACATAGGTACACATACATGTGCACATACACAATCAAACAAGTATGAACAAATGAAAAACAATAACTTCTGACAGCCCTGCTCTTCCAAAGAATGTGAGAAACAAACAAAAAAGAAAGAAATTTTTTCATCTATATAGATCTGAGCCGTCAGTCATCTGAGCTTGGCATACAATACTATCAGCTGAGGCTCAGTGATCCAGGATCACTGGAAACAGATGCGAGTCAGCAAATGACAGTATCCTAGTGATCACATCTTTCACTTCCTCCCATATCCATTGTGTCATCCATATTGTCACATGAGGAGGGTTAGTGCAGTATCATAGGTGTTTTGAAGGGGGAAAAAAAGCTATCATTTTCATATAACCAGGTAATATACTGTTAAATTTTTCTATTTTAAGTTATTAATCTCTTCCCATACCCAATTTATAAATTAAAATTAATCTTAGATACAAGTAACATTATACAGAATGGGTAGGCTGTATTTTCATATATATGTATGTGTGTATACAATATTGCATATACATATGTGTATATATATATATAAACAATAAGAAAGAAACCATGAATTTGACAGAGAACATAGGGGTATATGGAGGTTTGAAAGGAGAAAGGGGAAGAAGTAAATTATGTAATTGTATTATAATCTCAAAAAATAAAATAAAATGTATTATAAGTATATGGCATATCAGAAAATGTCGTGTAAATCTGTATTACCTATGTTCACACTTATATCAATATATCTATCTATATCAATGTCTTGGTTTGCTTCTCTGCTGTTGTTATAAACACCATGATTATGAGCAACTTGGGAAAGAAAGAGTTTATTGGTTATAGGTTCCTACCCATCATCAGGGGAAGTCAAGACAGAAATCTGGAGCCAGGAACTGAAGCAGAGGCTATAGATGAATGATGCTTACTGGCTTGCTTCCTCTGGCTTGCTCAGTTAACTTCTCTGTAGAATTCAGAACCACCTATTCATGGGTGGCACCACCCACAGTGGACTGGACCCTCTCATATCAATCATCAATCAAGAAAATCTGCCATAGGCATGCCCAATAGCCAGTCTGGTGGAGTCAATTTATGAATAAAAGTTCCCACTTCCTAAGTGATAGTTTGTGTCAAGTTGAAAAAAAATCAACCAGCACACTCTATGTAATTTTCTGTCTCTCTATGTGATTCAATATTTCCTGAGGTTTCAGGCATTCACTGAGACCCTGGAACATATTACTTGTGGGTATGGAGAGATTGCTGTGGTATATGAAATAATTTACTGAATGTTACAAAGCATTTTATGCCCAGATTGATTTCATATGCTTCACTGGAATATCAAGGAAAATTCTTTTGTAAATCATCTTCCTAAAGTATTTTAAACAAACTCCAACCACAAATGAATTTAACCATGAAATGGGTCATGACCTTCCTGAGAATGTTTCATTCCTGCAGTTTTGTTGAAAACACAATACAATTATAATTCATGGAGGAAGAGACATTGAAAATTCTGAATTGTATATCCTGTATCAAGAATGTTAACCATAGGCAACATACTTGGTTAGGGTCCTATCAGCATTTGCCTTTATTTAAATCAGGATGTGATGGCATGATCCTGTTCTCTAGTACATGGTGGTCCACATGCTAGATAATATGGCTTTATTTTAGGACCTAGGCTGCGGAGCTGATTACCACAGACATACATATCATTTACAATGTAGAATGTGCTGTAAGCTCTACTCTGGGCATCCATTTGGAAATATGTTAATTTCAAGAGAGACCCTTAATTTGTGTTCCAAACTCAGGATATCCTAGAAGAATAAAAGCTTAGATGGCAGTGGGTCATAAATGCTTTCTTTTTCTTAGCATAGCTTTGCATTATACATACTTACAGGAAACTATTTACAATTAATCATCTTGGATTCATATATAGAAGCTAAATTTAAACTCACACAAGCTATCCTTGACTACTACGTTAGTATTCGCTATAGAATGTACATCTAATCATTGCTTTTGATTTACTAATATTATGGGTATTTCATGGCAAGACAGAAGCATAATGGGTTAAGTGTCATGCTATGAACTTTGTACAAGTTCAGAGATTTAGAAACTCCAGATATAAAAGACTATAATGTAGTTGCTTCAACTTTAATGGCATCCTCATTTTTTCTCTTTTTCAAATTATTTTTAATAATGAACCATTTTAAACATTAAAATATGTTGAGAAAATAATATAAAATATGCATCACCCCACAAACAACACTAAAGGAATAGTTACTAAATAATAGCTTCAGATCTTTATGCTCAGAGAAAAGGAGAAAGACAGGGAGGGAAAGAGGAAGAGGAATCAGGGAGGGAGAGACACAGGAAAACCCATATCCTGTTTTTATATCTACTCCTTCCCAAATGCCTCCAAGGAAACCACACAACCACATACAAAACATAATTTTTATGAGTAGAGTATGCAGTATTTGACCCTTTGTGACTACCTAGAACAGCTTAACACAATGACATTGAGTTTCATCTTCTGTCTGAGGAAGATTGTTATAAAACAATATCATCGTCTGCGGGCATAAACAACCACCATTTAACTGTCAGTTCAGGAGGATGGGGAATTCAAGATCATAGTGTCAATAGATTAGGATCTAGAAAGAACCAACTTCCTGGTTTACACATGAACACTTTCTCTTTGTGTCCTCAATGGATGAAAAGAAATAGCCAACTCCCTTTTGTCTTTTCATAGAGGTGCTGTGCATTCTTGTAGATTTTTAGGTTCTAATTATCACCCAAAGGCCTCACATTTTTTATGTCATCGTTCTAAAGATGGTTATGGCTTCAGTGTGAAATGTCCTCACAGGCTTACGTCTCTGAACTTTCATTCCTTGGTTGATTGACGATGCCATTTTGGAAGATCGTGGAACCTTCGAGATGTGTGGTATAGCTGGCAGAGGTGGCCCAGTCAATGGCAGCAAGCCTTGTAGGGCAAATGCACTTATGCTCCAGCAGAGTTTCAATGCTTCCCGGCCAGTGCCATACAAGAAGCTGCAGCTACAAGCTCCTGACACCAGAGATGGACCGATTGCAGGTATGGTGTGTCGACTAAACTGTGAACTTCAATAAACCCTCCCTTTCTTAGGTGGTTTCTGTCAGGATATTTTAATCACAATGAGAAGTAATTAGTATAGAAAACTAGTAATAACGTGATTTCTTATTTTCACTTTTATGTATGTGTAGATGTGTGAGCTGGCTGGTGATGATTTAGGTCATGAAATTAGAAGAGGCAAAGAAAATGGAAAAAGACGTCCTGAGGTAGGTTTGGAGTGGAAACAAGAGTAATGGAATACATATGAAGAAAAAGTGAAGTGGGGCCATTGTCTGACAAAAGGCATCTTGATTACTTCAGATTTTTATCAATTATGAATAAATTTTCAACTATCCATGTATAGTTCTTATATGCATATAAGTATTCTTTTTGGTAAATGCTGTTTTATTAGGGTTTTATTAGTGAATCTGTGGTAGAGATATTTTCTTTTATGAGAAAATCCAGATATCTACCAAATGGTCAACTATTGGATATTCTCACTATAAGAATGAGAGTGTCTGTTTATCTGCATCTTTTCTGGTATGTGATATCATTTGTATTTTAATTTTGGATAGTCTAAAATCTGTGTAGTATACAAGAGTATTCTGATTTGCAATTCCCTAATGATGTATGATAAACATATTTTCATTTGCATATTTGTCCCATTTATAACTGTGAGGAAGGATCTGTTCAGAACTCTTGCTTATTTTAAAATTTTAACTGTTTTTATTAGCATATATTAATTATAAAAAAATAGGTTTCATTATGACATTTTCATACACATACATGTTTTTCAACCATTGCCCCCTTCCCCCTCACTAACTTAAAATTACCTAATCCTGAGATATGAAAGTTCCCTGGATGTTTTCAATAACACTCCTTTATCACAAATGCCTTTCCCAACATGTGATTTATTTTATTTTTCATTCTTCAGTATCTTTCAAAGATAAAGAGGTTTTAATTTTAATAAAATCCAGGTAAGTAATACATTATTTAACAGTTCATGCCTTTTGTTACTGTACTTAAAATTATCTTTAAACCTCCAGATTTTATTTCGTCTTCTATGAGTTTTGTAGTCCAGCGACTTTTACATCTAGGTCTTCAATCCATTTCGAGTTAATTTTCTGTGAAGGACGCATGATCTATGTGGAGGCTTGGTGTTCTGTTTTGCACAGGTCCTTTGAAGAAAGAGGGTCACTGCAGAATGTAATTCCAGGTTTAGCAAAAATAGCAGGGGGAATCAGCTTCCATGGACTGGCCTCTCCTGGCTTTGCAAAAGCCTCCCTTTACTGTTACATAAATTATGCCTCTAGCAAGTCAATCTCTACATACCAAAACCTCTTATTTGGAGTTGTTTGAAGGAACCCTTTGCCTAAGCATTTCCTAGTTTGCCAGGTTCTCTTAACATTAAGTTTTGCAAAGGCTCTAAAATTCCTTCAGGAAGAACTCAGATAAGATTCACCAACTTTAAACAAAAGGTAACAATCACTGACTTTAAACAAAAGGTAACAACTATTGACTTTAAACAAAAGCTAGTTCAAAGTCTAGGTGCACTGCATCAAGCCAGATGAGGGGGCTCTGTGGAGTCTCTCACTACAGAGACTCAATCTTTCACATGAGATGTTCACTGATTCCAAGCAACTGAATTTGTGTGAAGAGAGACTTTTCTCCACATTTCCTTTATTTATGGCTCTCTATTCTATATTGTTTATTCTTTGTCTGTTCTTTCACTGGTACCAGCTGGTCTTGAACACTGCTGTTTCATGGTATATCTTCAAGTTCAGTCATGCCCATTCTCTGCTTAGTTCTTTAGTCTCATTTGGGAGCACTTTGCCCTGAGTAGTATCAACATAGAGTTCTCACACAGATTACAGCAATCTCATCTTCCCTTCTTCTCTTTATAAGGCTATGAATCCCACCTGCAGTCCTACTTATGGGTTAATCTAATCTGAACTGTATCCCCAAAGTCTCATCTCTAAATAACATCAGACAGGGGACGAGGATTTCAGTCTACTAATTTATAGTGGACACAAGCACTCAGTTCATTGAAAATTTTATGATTTTGTGTTTTGAACTGTAATTGCGAAGAATAAGACTAAATTGGTAGTAATTATAGGTTTGTTTCTTTAAAGAAGTAAACAGACACAATAGGAGATTCTCAGTTGAAACAAAAATTGCAGAGGCATCATACAAATGGCTGTTTTCCAACCCCACCGCGAAGCAGAGATTAGTTTGGTTTGATCTGATCTTCTTCCGCATCACTAAGCCACAGGGAAACCAAACCACCTGCACATCTGTCATGTTGAAGATTTCCTAAATTGATGGCTCAGGCTCCAGATGGACTCAGTGTTCTAACTCCTTGCTCTGCGAATTCCTTGCAACAAATACGATAAACTCCAGGCTACACTAATAAATTCTTTTTGATAAAACAGATTTTCTAGCTTGTTTCATGCTAAAATTCTCTCCCCACAGCCATTCCCACATTGATCATTAAGTAAACAGAAGGACTATCATATCACCCTTAGTCCTTGATAAAGTTTACCAGCTTTAGATATAACTGGTGACTTAATTTGCAGAGCTATTATTTATGTCTCTCTAGAGATAACAATGTATGTGCTTTGCTTGTGACCTTTCATATTAAGAAATGACTTTCATTTAAAATTCTAGAAGTTCACTTGAGCTTAAATTTAATCAATGTTCACACAATTGAGAATGTGGAACTATCTACACCTACAGGGTCAGGGCACGGGTATTTCCTATGGCACTAAATACAATGACAGAATAGACTCGGAGTGAAAGAACTCCATTTAGTATGATCGAAATAATAAAGTGTATGTGTAAACTCTGTTAAGAGAAGTGAAGTTTCAAACACAGTTGCTGGCCAGGCCTGGTAGTGCAAACCTTTAATCCCAGCACTGGGGAAGCCAAGGCAGGCAAACTTGTAACTTTGAGTCCAGCCTCTACACAGCAAGTCCCAGGCCAGCCAGAGTGTATAGTGAGACCCTGTCTCAAACAACAATACCAACAACAACAACAACAAAATCCTATTACAGTTATTGTTTGAAATTGATTCATAACAATCATGATATAGATCTTTGCTACATATTATGACATATCCTGCAGTTTATTTTCCTATGATTGATAGAAAAATCTAGTCTTCCAAAATATGTTTGCTTTATAACATGAATCAAATGAAAATGTCATATCTGTAGGCATTCTATTATATTGAAGTGTGATCAGAAGTAGAAAGAATGTTTGGGATAAAAGTTGTGCATTTTCCTGGCACCTTTAAGACCAGAACAGAAGCCTTCTTCAAACTAGAGACAATTGATGAACTTCAACCTAGTGTAGTGCAGCTTCTCACAATGACCCTTCAGCAGATATTCCTGGAGCTCTCCAAGGAATGGGACATGGATGATTCTGAGGATAAATTTGGTCCCTCAGTGAAGTGAAATCTCCCCCATCTATAAACAACCCCCCACCCCCATGGATGCTTTTTCCCTCTAGCGATTTAAAATAGTTTTTGTTTTAATACTGCATATCTATTTTAGCATGAGATATAAGAAGGCAATAAGGCCAGTAATTATAAAATTACTAATTATTAATAGCTAGTATGTTTTATCAATTTAACACATGAATTGTGAAATATGAAATTTATTTAGGAATGATTTCTAGGGGAAAATGAAGGGCTAATAAATGCCTTAACTACTGATAATCACGTATTATCAGTATTCTGGCAGTTTTACCTACTGATAATTAGAATGGACGCATTGATATAAAAATAAATATTGAGTAAAAAATAGTTTTGTGTGGAATTGGAGTTAACTGTTACTAGCATAAAATAAAGTGTTATACATCTAAGAAATTAGAAAATAAAAGGGTCCAAATGATGATAATACAGAACAAAGTATTTAAAAAAAAACAAAGTATTAAGCTAATGAGAACCCTACTGGGTAAAAACTAATGAGAATGCTTGGAGCTGAGAAATCTGCAATGTAATACTGCTGTCTTGGAAGAGGGTCATGGTAGAGATAAGGGAACAGACAGAAGAGATGTGAGAACTATTCTAAGTGGCAGTCGGCAGAATTTGCTAATGGACAAGTATAAAGGGAAGTCTAAGTTACAGCTGAATTCCAGCCTGGGGTTGTTGGATAAAAATGTTATCATGAAAAGTAGAAAGAAAAATATGGAGAAAGAAAGGCTGGAACTGAGGCAAGAGAAAAGAATAATTACCCTTCTAGCCATTCTACAAATTAATAGGTGATACAGAAAAGCATAGGCACTTTGGAAATTAGTTTAATGACTTGCACTTGTATTTTCATGAATTTTAATTTTAATTCTACATCAATGTATCACTGAACAAAAAATGATAGTTTAGTTAGTTCGGAAAGCAAAATGATGACTAAACATGAACCTACAAGCATTCATCCTACCTTATTTAACATGATAACAGAAGAAAAACGGCTGAGAAGTATGAATAGAAATATATTGTTAAGTCTTATTTTTGTGTGTGTTCATTGAACAAAAGACTGTATGATATTCTTTTACAGAACATTCAGCTTCAAGGAGCTTTGTGGTTTGAACCAAAAGTCTCATTTGTTATGAAGCTATCACAGAGCCAAACAGCTCAGACAGGTTTTAAAGTTTCATATTTTTCTCCCCAAACTTGAATCAGAAAATTGGGACTAATGGTCTGTAACAGATACTTCCTATCTCTGCTTCTACCTCCAGCCACTCCACTCTGGCCATCTTGGCACCATTAGTCACAGAATGAATTTAGCAGAATAATTGGGGAATCTAGAGTTTCAGTGATGATTCACCCTACTTTTCTATGTTCTTTTTTCTTCTTCAGTGTCCCCAAAGCCACAAAGGTTCTAAGTCCAAACCAGAAAGTCAAGTAGGGAAAACCCTGGCCATTAAAATCAGATAAATTTAGACTGCAATACCATTCCTGCGCTGAAGTTTTTACTGACATCTGGGTCACTTGTGTTCTGTAAATTAATATTTTACAATTGTAAAGTAGAAATCATTGCCTCTTTTTTTTATAGAGTTAGTGTATCTGATTATCAGTATGCTAGTGTTTCATATCATGGGCACAAGAGCTAGATCCATCTGAGTAATTTGTCTCTTCTTTTCTCAACATAAGGCTAGATAGTAAACTTATAAGTTCTGCCCAGCAGTTAACAATTAGCAACCTTGGATGGAGCAGGATTATTCTCAACACTTAAAACATTATAGGATTTTTCTGGGACTGTAATTCAGTACTGACATACTTGCCTAGTATGCATTGGGCCCATCCCATCCTTAAACTACAAAAAAATGATGCAAGATTATACAAAACACACGTTCTTGTGCTATATTATGAAGCCTATTTACAAGCTCCGGGTCTAGATAGGAAGTTATATATTCTCTGCCATTACCAGTCTCCTGGTAGGTTGAGAATACTTAATACTACCCCACTGCCAGGCTTAACTACATGGATGTGGGTAAATGTATGCATATCATATATTAATACGGGCTGTAACTGTGCTTTCTTTCCTCTGTCCTCTGATTTGACAACAGACATCCTAGACAAGGATGAGACCCTTCAGCTCTGGTTTCATAGAGGTGGAATGTGGATCCACCTCTATGTGGAATGTGGATCCACAGCTTAGGACTTCAGGGAGTTTTTGCAGAGTTCTGAATAAGACATTGATACCATTGCTATTCTTTTCTCAGTAACTCACATACTTGAGATCTAGAAGTAGAATTTTTGGTTATATGTAAATGAGAATAGTCTTTCAAGAAATTTGTCTGATATGCAATGGGGTATATTTTATGTGGAAGCATTTAATATTTAAGAAATAATAAAATAGAATACATAAGATATTTAAACACCAAAATAGATGGATACTGCTCTATCTATCTATCCCTTTAGCAAATATTTATTACTATGCCTAAACATTCCACTACTTGGCTAGTTGCTAGAGACAAAACAATCAACAAATAATATACCTGCTTTCTTGCAACTACAATTATTATTGGGGAAACGAAAAATTTCACTATAAGGGCAACAGGTAGTGTGTAGAAAATACATTTTTTAATTTATGGACCAAAGATAGAAAATGCCAGAAAAGAATCTATGTATGTGGTGTTCTCAGGATTTATTGAATAAACAGACATTGAGAAGAGAACAGGGAAAAAAAATCACTGGAGGGGAGTAAATGGACACCCAGAAGAAGTATATGCCAGGAAGAGGGAAAAGCATGTGGAAAAGTCCAGACTGTGAACTGAATTGGATAGAGTGAATAAATCCTAGGTAGGAGGCCTTTGTTTATAGTTGAGGAACATAAAATCTCACCATAGGAAGGGGAATCATGAAGCCTAAGGGAGCCAATCATTTATTCTTCCTGATTTTGCTCTGAATGAGACAGGAATCTTAAGAGGATTTGATGATAGTGTGGGCGAGGATTTGACGATAGTGTGGGCATGATCTTATTATCTGTTTGAAAGGGTCTGTCGGGCTACGGTTGTGAGAGGTTCAAGGGTAGACGCAGAGAGATCATTGTTGTGGGAGGTTTGGTAATATTGTTGCTCTGAGACTGCCAATGGAGTTGGGCCTAGAGTCAGAATGTGGGATCCATGTTCAACTGCCTGGAATGAATCATAGAGTTTTCTGGTAGACTTAGAGGAAGATAGAAAGACCCAGAGAAGTATAGGGGTGGGTGGGGGCTTGGAAAGATTTGTGGGCCCTTTCAATCTGAGAAGGTAGAGAAGAAAGCATCTGATCTTTTACTCCCTTGCTCTGTGGATCTCTCATGTTTAAACCCTAATATCTAGCTTCTGAGCATTATTTATTAATAAAAAAAGCTGCAATATCTGGCACCCAGTGTGGGGCCTTAGATCATGCCTGGACTGCAGAGCTGTCACAACTGCCCTAGCTCCCACTACCGCCACCACCACAAGGCAGCTCTGTCATTCAGGCTGTCCTGTACACTCACACACCATTACCCCTCAGCCCTGCTGCTGCATGAGCAGGTATCTTCAGCCAGGCCATGCATCACCAGTCATGAGGTATAGCAGCAACAGCCAGCAGCAGTTTTCTTGCACTCCCTGGGAAGCTACCCACATCCACTCATATCAGGCCACACAGTCCCCTCCCATGCTGTGTTCCAGCCACACAGGCTTTCCCTATCCATTTCCCTCTCATCATGTGGCTCACTCTCCCTCCCCACATGGTACATGAGCAGTTTTAGTAGACCCCAGCCCAGGCATGCAGTTAACCTGGCTCTGGGTACCCCACTGCATTCTCCTTCCCTACCTGCACTGCCAAACATTGTCACTGAAGCTGGTTACCCTTGCACAGATCAGCCTTCACTGTAATTGTCAGAAAACACAGTGAGACACTTGAGAATTCTTAAAAGGAGAACTGGGTTATAAAAAAAAAATATGTCCCATGTCAAAAATTGGAAATATCACATTGCAGAGAGTTAGGACCTTGCATAGTGTTATTATGGATAGCTTGCAAATGGAAAAAATAAATGAGGGTATAATCCCCTTAGCTTGAATTGATATAATGCCAATTGTAACTACTGTCAGTTTGGTAATTCATATTTTATCCTTAAAAAATGGTTTGATAACTGTGCCAAACATGAAAATTTGGCTGATAAGATATAAGCCTTAGAAAGACTTGGTATTGATAAGATATAAGCTTTAGAAAGACTTAATAGTGAAAATAATCAAAATTTGACTGATAAGATAGAGGCCTTAGAAAGAACTACTAATGAAAATAAGAAAAGTACTTAGACACAGACAGGAAAATTTAGAAAAGAACCTGCCATACCACTGCATGATGAAACTGAATAGTGATGGCCCAAGGTTACCAGAAAATGAACCTTAGTTTATTCAGTTACTATACAAGAATGACCACCAGATGAGAAACTGAAGAAGGATGGCCCCAGGTTATCAGAAAACCAACCTTAGTTTATTCAGTTACCATACAAGAATGACCACCAAATGATAGACATCCCCAAGGTTGTACAGAATTTGACTGGAATCTTGTAGAAGTTTTAGATTGGAAGAGATTCAAAGAAATAGTCATTTCATAGGGTATATATTCACCTTTTGTGAAGCACATGTTAAATTCATGAGCAACTCAGAACAGAATTATCCCACAAGACTGAAAAGATGTAGCTACAGCACTGTTGAAAGTTGATCCTCAGTTACAATGGGAAGCATGGTGGAAAGAGGAAGTTAGGGTCATAGAACAATGAAATAGGGCTAGAGGATTTGAAATCTCCCAAGATCAGCTTCTCGGTGAAGGTCAGTATGCTAATTTGCAAAGACAGTTTAGATTTTATGCTGACACCCTGGTACTATGTCATATGGAGGCTTTGGATGTTTGGGACAGGGTTGAAGAATCAGGAAAGAAGACTGAGTTATTTACTAAAATTATACAAGGCCCAAAAGAAGCCTCCACTGATTTTTCACAAAGATTGCCTTCAGATGTAAATAGAATGATATCAGATCCAGAAGTTAGATAAATATTAATTGAATATTTGGCTTTTAAAAATACTAATTCAGAATGCAAAAAGGTGATTAGGTCTTTAAAGGCAAAATCAACACCAAAAGATGAATGGATTAGAAAGACAGCTGATAATGGATCTCATGCTTATGATATTGCTTTGATAGGAGAAGTAATTTCTAGAAATTTTAAGAAAAATCAAAATATCAGATGTTTTAATTGTGTTAAACAAGGTCAGCTAAAACCTCAAAACAATGTCCTTTCTAGAGAGAATTCAAACAGAGGCCCATAGCTTTCTGGTGACAAAGGCCATCATTGGACTAATGAATATAGAACAACAAGGGACAGGCAAGGTAACCCTTTGCCATTAGGAAATATTCTAAGGGGTCTCCTGTGGGCCCCAATATCAAATTTGGCTCATTCAGTCCCTGTCAGCATCAGAGAAACTTATCCACAGAGCAATTAAAAGACATAATAGCTGTTGTTAAAAACCACACTGCTCTGGATATGACCAAAAACAGAACAACTTCTAATAGATACAACAAAAAGTTCAGGAGAAACATTGAATGGTAGAAAAAAATTCTGAGTTAAGTCACCCTGTGTACATTAAAGATGTATTGACCTCAGAATGGGAACCAAAATAAGTATTACATTGGGGAAGAGGTTTTGTTTTTGTTTCCACAGAAGAAAAGCTATGAATAATATCCAGATTGAAAAGATTAGATTCAAACAGGAGAGACCCCTTGTTTAGGAGAGGTGATAGTTCGTCAAATTGCATGGCCATTCCATTTAAATTAACTTATAAGACTAACAAATGTCTTTCATTTGATCAGACAGAAAGGGACTCTCCAAAGTTAGAGTTGGGGCAGGATTTGTTTGTTTCTTTCTAGGAGAATAAAAACATCCAATTAAAGAATCTAAAGACCACTGGACAAATAAGACATTTGAAGAGAAGGATGAATCATCCAGAGAAAATGTCCCAAGAAAAAGAGTAAATTGGTTTAATGATATAGCACATTTCCAACAGAAAAAAAATCAAAATCTTCCCAAATGTTTGTTTCTGTTGTTCTCTACAGTTATATAAGCCAAATGGTCTTTTGTAGTCCCAACTCAATTAAAAATTAAAGTGGCCTTTGGAGTTAGAGCACAGCTCTCTCCTTCTCTAAACCCAAGCATGCTTGTTAAAGGAAAATCCAAAATCTCTGTCTCATGTCAGAAGAGCCACCTGGTATGGGACAGAAGAAAAACCAAAATGAAGGGATTATTCTGTTGCCGATAATCTCATAATATATTGGTTTTATTTTGACTCTTTAAAACTTTTCATAAGGTATAAATATTATCTCAAAATTTATGATATTAATATATATTTAAATTTTGTGTCATGATATTAATGATCACATAGGGTACTAACTAATTCTAGAAATAGGTTTCATCTAGCTTCCTGTAGGTGATTTCAGGCTTGAGTCTGAAGCAGGTAATTAGGAATTAAGCTTGTGTATCTCAGGTGTATTAAACAGATTGTGGTCCTTTTACCTCTCCAAGATCTGCTGTATATGATATTTAAAATGTTTAAGTTTTCTGCAGTGAATCATGACCATTCCTAACAGCAACCTTTGAAATCTCCAAAAGGATGATGGGGGGGTCCCACAACAACTATTTCACCGGAATTGTGGTAATGCCACTAAGCTGACAAATACCTTCCAAAGATCAGATTTGGGTTACAAACTGCTCAGGACAATTTTAAGGCAGTGAAGATGATCCAACATCATAGACTACTCCAGCCAGAACTTCAGATAAGCCTTACACTTTCCTGTCATACCAAGACTGGACAACAGCTAGCTCTTCCTGGACTTGATCTTTATCTCAATTTTTTCAGGATCCCCTACAGATGTCATAACCCCTAGACAACAGGAATAATTTTAGGAACATGACACCCACATTCCCAAGAAGTGGGGTCGGTGGTTTTTGGTTGTTTTGTAGATGTTTGTAATCATTGAAGGGACTTGGTTACAAGTTGTTATTGATCATGGTCAGAGAGGAAACTAAGCAAAGGAGATCAGATTCAGGGATCTCATTCTGAAAAGAAAAAGGGGGATATAGAAATGATAGGATAAAAGGATAGATTATTGAATCTACTTTTAAACTAAAAAAAGTAACTACTTGTCTCAAATATTTTACATTGGTATGTGTTTTTGTATGTTGATACAAATTTAAGGTTATTTTGTTATACTGTTCTACTCTTAAGATTTTTTTGTGTATTGATATAAATTTAAGGTTATTTTTGTTATACTGTATATATATATATATATTAATATTTTTGTTTAAGGTATTGTACCTATGCATCTCATTTAAAAATGTAATATAAAGTTTTAAATCCTTAAAAGCTATTTAGGATAATAAAGAAAGACAGGTTAATATTCATCTATAACAACTAAACTTATAGTCATGTTAAATATGTTTTCAAGGTAAAAGAGAGATATATTTTAAATTGATAGATGGTCTTCAAATACTTCAGAGGCCTACAGAATATGGCATAAAATATTTTAATAACATAAGGCTTTTCATGACAGTGAGACACATCTGCTCCTGGTAGCACCAATTTACTTCAAAAAGAGATGATGGATATCAAAGAACCTCCATATGGATTTTGCTTTCAATGTGACAAAGCTGGCCTTTTGGTCAAGAAACTGCCCTTGTCTTGACTGCTGACAGTATGCTGTTCAAATTGGATGGGCAGGACACAAAAGGAAGTGACTGCCCAACTTTGCCAAGACAAGGTAGGAAAGTCCTTTAAAATTTCCTGCTTCACAGAAAAGTATGTCAGATATTGTAGGCCTGTAGGCCCCAATGACAGACACACCAATGTTGCAGAGGAACCTTGGGATGACTCTCCAAAAAGCCAGATGTCTCTGTTGTTTCTATAGTTTTGGAATTTTGCTCTGTACTTCCTGTTTATTCAGGTAATATTATACCCTTCTGGGGTCTCTGATGGGGTTGAAGACCAGATAGTCATAGTTACAGTTTTCCTTAGTTATGATAGAAAGTAAATTAGTTACAAAACTTGGGACTCACATAGAGAGGATAGATAATGGAGTATTTTCTCGGAAGTTGTCAAATACAAATGGACTGGACATTGTGAATGTAATTCTTACTTGATAATTGTTCTTATTGCATATAGTTTTACCATGTTAGACTTAAAATCATTCCTTTTTATTTAGACAAAAAGAGGGATATGTTGCAGGAGACTTGTTTGTATTGTCACTTCAAGACCACCAATTGAGTTTCACCTTGAGACTAGAGGGTGGAGTCTACATTCAGAAAACCATAGAGTTTTCTAGTAGATTCAGAAAAAGAAAGAAAGACTTAGAGAGGCATAAGTAGGGGCTTGGAAATATTTGTGGGCCCTTTCAATCTGAGAAAGTAGAGAGGAGGGCAACTGATCTTTTTCTCCATCACTCTGTGGACCTGTCAGATTTATACCCTATCATCTGACTCCTGATCATTATTTATTAGTAAAACAATAAAAAGCCATAATAGATAATTTACAAAACAAATGGAATAATCATCTGTGGGACAATGGTGGCTTTGGGCTAGAGCAAATGAGTGAGTTGTCTCTGGAAAGATCTGTGGTAAAAGATCAAGTGTATGAATAAGAATGGGCACATTTACTAAAATATGAATGGGTGATGAATCTTCCTTCTTATTGGCCTTCTAGAAAAGGATCCTGTGCTGGGGATGTCTTTCTGTATGCTGTGAATGTGTTGCTCTGATTAATTTATAAATAAAATGCTGATTGGCCAGTAGCCAAGCAGGAAGTATAGTATAGGCAGGACAAGCTGAGAGGAGAATTCTGGGAAGTGGAAGGCTGAGTCAGGAGATGCTGCCAGCCACCACCATGAGAAGCAAGAGTAAAGTACAGGTAAGCAACAAGCCATGTGGCAAAGTATAGATTAATAGAAATGGGTTAATTTAAGGTATAAGAACTAGATAGCAAGAAGCCTGCCATGGCCATACAGTTTATAAGTAATATAAGTCTCTATGTGTTTACTTGGGTCTGAGTGGCTGCAGGAGCTGGGTGGACACAGGAAAACTTCAGCTACAATCTTGCTTTGTATAGTATTCTACAGAATAGCTAGACACTACTGACATGAGTCAGGGCTGCTGGAATGATGAGATGGAGAAAGATCCTAACTACAGAGTAGTGGGGTGGAGCCCTAGAACATGCTTTAAGCTCTGTCACACAGTGATGTGAAGGTGAGGGCACAATGAGTTGAGATGTCTGTGATCTGGGGGGTGGGGAGATTCATGCCTTTAAACCCAGCACTCAGAGGCAGAGGTGATATCTGAGTTTGAGGTCAACCTGGTCTACAGATCAAGGTCCAGGATAGTGAGGATTACACAGAGAAACTCTGTTTCAAAAGACAAACAGACAGCAACAAAAAGATCAGCAAATCAGGTGCACTTGGGTTCAAGTATACTCAGCAAATGACACTAGTCTCCTATGTCATTTGATTTAAGAGCCTCCAGGTTGAGTGCCAGGGTGATATTTATGAATTTCATTTCCAGTTTTACTGAACCACTGTGCATTGCAGAGGAGGAGCATCCCCTTTTCCACACCATGTTGCAAGCCTGGGCTGTTGTAATTTTTAGTGGCTTCCCTCGTTATCACGGGGACTTTTATTAGATGTTGAACAGAGCATAAGTATGGAGTTTAGGAGAGAGGTTGCAGGTGGAAATACATGTCTTGTAAATAGTCTATTTTCAATAGATATAAATAAAAAACGTGTAAAGAATAGGCTGTAAATAATTCCTAGGAATAGTCAAAAGTATAGCCAAATTTAAAACATCAGTGTCACTAAAGATAAATGAGATGCTAATGAAGTTTGAAAACCACAATGTGATTATAAACAACTCAGTAAATAATATATTGAAATAATTATTTTTATCATCGCTTAAGTTTCACAAAGATCATGAAACTGCAGTGTAACTTCAGATATGACTTTCTGGTATTTTATATATGATAAATGATTAAAATGATAGACCAAATATCTTTCCTATGTTTCAGTTTTAAGATTGCTTACTAGCAGAGATTTACAATATCTTTTTCCAGTATCAATACATTTAAGGAATTGTAAAAGCAAGGGCACTTTAGGTTATTCCTGAATATGAAGTATAGATCCTTGGTAATTCTTCCAAATAAACAGATTTGGAAATTCTTACGTATTTGAAATGCTCTCTCTTACCTGGGTAGAGGGTACAATCCATGAATGACAGATCATCAATTGCAATATCTCCAGTGAAGCCATCTCCCACTGAAGCCACTATCAAGATCTGAGGTATAAAAGAAAGGTGTTGAATTGTGAATGAAATCATAGAAACCCATGGCTGAAAAAGAATTGACAAGGCTGGGAGATGGCTCATTCAGTACGGAAGTATGCGGTTGTGGGTTTGATTCCTCATACTCACATAAAAATGATGGGTGGTGTTGGGAGCCTTTAATCTCAGCACTGGGGAGGTGGGGGCAGGAGGATTCTAGTGGTTCACTGGACAGAAAGTCTAGCCTGATTGGTAAACTCCAGATCTCAGTGAAAGACCCTAGCTCACAGAGATGGCTATGGTTCATGAGGATGACACCTGAGCTTGTAGTCTGATCTCCACATGCACACACAAGTGCACTTGTACCATCAGTCACATACACTTTCCTACACAATATATACATGCATCAGTGTGCAAAGACACACACACACATACACACACACACACACACGTGTATATACCACATACAGACATAAGTGCACTTGTACCACCATTCACATGCATCTTCCTACACACATGTATACATGCATAAATATGAAACCACACACATATCCATATATATACATACATATGTATACACACACATACATACATACATGCATACAGAGCGAGAGCGAGAGTGAGAGCGAGAGCGAGAGCGAGAGAAAGCTGAGTGGGGGCATGAAGAAAGGACAGCCATACAGACACAAGGACAGAAAAGCTGGGGTTAGGGCAACTGTGTACCCTCTGACAAAGCAGCACCAAATCCTCAGCATCAGGAACCCCGGTGCATTTATTATGCATAGCAGAAGGGGAGGAGTTAGCTAGCCTCTGCAGGGGGTCTCTGGTGGCAGCAATCTCAAACTGTAAACATCCTGAAAAATGAAGCTGTAAGTTGATAGTTTTGCAAACACTGGCTAATCCGTTTGTAAATGATTAACACTCTCCATAAACATTCCCACTGAGACCTGAAGAAGGCTTTCCCATCCTCTAATCCTGACCTGGAAGAAAGGCTTTGTCAGTTTCCCGTGGGTCTGAAGCTGCTTTGGTCCTTGTCAGCCACACATACTCATTTGGAGCTTCCTCAGTTCCCCACACTGCATCTGATGACTTTCAATTGTCTGAACTCTCACCATGCAAATCCACCCACTTTCCCATAAATGTCCAATGTGGTCCTAAGACAATGAGGTTGTCTTGTTTCCTTCTGACCTTTACGTATCTGAAGTCTGCCCACTCTCCCCTCTTCCAATTGTCCCCTTTTGTCTTTCATCAAGAGTTTATCTATCTGAGGTTAGATGTCTTCACCTTTCCAAATGTGATTTTATGCATTTTTCGACATGTATCTGAAACTGATGGATCCACATTGATCCTCTTTGGAACCGAATTAAACACAGCAACTCACATGAATATGGAATTCCACCAAAATCCCAGGAAAAAAAGGAAATACTGCCAAATCACTATAGTATATGGCAGATTGTGACTAATGCTGAGACCTAGTGTAATAGAATTAATCATGATGAATTATTTTAATACTTATGCAAATGTGTGCTATACTTACTCGGCATCTTGCCATAGTTTAATAAAAACGTACTTGTGACAAATCCAGTTTTAAGAGAAAAAAACATTCTCTTTTCTACCATGAAGGAAAATACATTTCCATTTCATTTGTCCTTCACAATTGCTGAGTGTGGAAGCTGAATTTTTATTTCATTTCAATTGTCAAATTCTATCCTGTACCGAATGCTATCATACCCCTCATTTATTGATAAGCCCATCCAAGAAGGGAGGTTTGGAAGATCAAATTTGTTGACCTTAAACATCTTGGTAACTTCCCCAAACCTTTCTTTATTTTGTTTTTTGCTTTTTTGTTGTTTTGTTCATTTAATATTTTTTAGGCCAGGACATCACAAAGTTTTGTCAACATGATAAAGATTTAAGGATTCAAATACTGGGCAAAGATAGTTCACCTGATATTACCTGAGAAGAACCTATATAATTGATAAAATGCATAATTTTTATTACCATCATTATGGAACAAAATATTTTGAGGAAATCCATGACTGGTATTATAAACTCAGTAAAAATCCATGACTGAGGAGGTCTTAGGCCCTAGGCAGGAGCTTATGACATTGTTTAACTAATTTGACAGAGTGACAACTCATGTTTATGGCCTCAGACAAGCACTATTCTCAGCCTAAACAGAGAAACTTCTCTTTGCAATGATAATCATAAATGTAGAGACTGTGACTGGTCAAGGGGCTGAAAATAGGTGGCAGTTGAATGCTCAGCCCTGTAAAAAGCATTTATACCATCCCCTCTTAGGTTCATGGAACATTGTGCAAAATAGGATAGCTAAAACATTAGGAGAAAGACTTTCAAATGCACTTCAGGGCATGGCATAGCCATTGATAGAACACAGGGAGAAAGACTTTCAAATTCACTTCAGGGCATGGCATAAGCATTGCACCCATGTTTACACAACTTAGGCCACCTGCACTGAGACAATTAGGTCTGTCAAGTGTCAATCATAGATCAAAGAGGACTCACAACTGGCTACCCACAGATTCTGGTGGAGGGGTAGTAATTGTTAACTGTTTTCAGTTCAGTTGTGTACCCACCCGGGAGCCTACCCTCACACCAATAGGCAGTTCCCAATCATAATCACACAGACAATACTAGTTAAAACCAGTGGGTCCCAAAATAAAACAAAAAGACACAACTGTGGGAAAGGGACACGCTTGGAGGAGGAGGGAAGGAGAGGGGTGGAAGGACGATAAGGAGTCCATGGACAAGGGGAGAATAATCATAATGAACTGTACACATGTATATAAGTGTCAAAGAACATATCGGAAGAATTTTAAAAGAAATATTATTGGAAGAGAAAACAAAATGCAGAAAACATTTAGGACCAAATTCTACAAATACTAATAAACAGAAATCAACCAAGGAACTTGGTGAAAATTACTATAAAAATTGTATATTGAAGAAAAGCCTATGATTAGCTGAAAATAGCAAAAGATAAATTAATCACTAATAATGCAATGCTTAGCTCAATGTGTATACAGTATAGTACAACACAGCAAAGTGAGCCATCAACCAGCTCAGCTCAGAAGTAAGAAGATGGGAAATCAGGCAAAGAGAGACACACTATGTTTCATACACACAGCTCATGGTTGTCATTAGCGTAGTAATGTGCATGGAGAGAAAATTAACACCAGGATCCAATATTTAATGGAAAAATACAGTTGTAACCCATAGAAACATCTATACAGTAACTATATATATATATATACACATCTATACAATAACTATAATTATAAATATATATATATATCATATATGACTTCATTCTAGAATAGACACTCATCTGTTATCTTTGTATAGTCACAAATTAAGGAACCAGCCATTTGAATTAAAAATTATAGGAATGTCATGTGACCCAGAGTGTGCCACAGTAGGTAAACATCACCTTTGGTAGACTGCTGCTTACATGACTTATTTCTATTAGAGCTCAGTCTACATAACCTGACAAGCATGTCGGTGTTGACTCTCAAAAAAGACAGGCAGGTATTACTCTAACACATAACTGAATTGTACATAACATTTGTCAAAATATCAATATGTTAAGGACTTAAATGTGAGCATTCTTGAGAACTAATGGACAGTAGTTTCAAGTTCTGATAGAAAAAAAATGTCAAATTCTATGTCTTATGGGTGGTCTTTCTCAATAACTGGTCAAACAAATCATTTAAAAAGACTCTTAGGAGATGGTCAGATGCCTCAGCAAGCAAAGGCTCTTACCACCAAGCATGAGAACATGAATTTGTTCCCTTTGACCCACACTTGGAAGGAGAGAACCCACTTCTGCTAGTTGTACCCTGACCTCCACACACAAACCATGGTGAACACTCTCCCAATCCAGTAAATACATATAATAAATAAGTGAATGAATAAATAAAACACCACTTAGTAACACAACATAGCCTTGAAACTAATTTTCAAATATTGATATAAACTACTTCTGCCCTATATTTAAGTATATAAAAAATTCTTAAATTATCATGAGTAATCTGGAAGTTAGTATGTCTCTGCATACATTGGCATGTACACAATCAGATGTAGAGACAAAATATCTCTGTTCTGAAAAATCCCTCTTTATATTTAGTGTTGCTTCTAGAGTGAATGGAAATACAATGAAATATTAAATGTTATATGCAAGATAGTACTATATTCTGGAAATTAGGGAAGCCACATTTTATGCCTACATCCCATTGCACTTTATTAAATGACTTAAGATGCAATTGAAAAACTAGTTCAGTGTAAACTATGGCTTCCTTAACTTACAGGTCACAAATGTGGGAGTTACAAAGAATTAGGAAAGAATTTGGCAAAAAAATTCTTGATGTACATAACTATAAATTAATTTAAAAACTAACATGTGCTATAATTGAGATGTTTGGCATCAATCACCTATGTTGTATCATATGCCTTCCTACATCCCTGATTCTAAATAAACAGCATGTGTTTCTTGTTTACACATAACCTGGTACCATGTGATTCCTACAAACACTGCCTGAAACACCACAGTTTAGATGCAAGACTATTGTGGAATATTATTTTAAGGTGTGTTACATTTGTTTATGCTGTGGAACATTTATTTAATGATGCAAAGGTATGTTGTATTCTTTTTATATTACATTTGTTTAACTCTGAAGCTGTGTTACTTTGCCTATCTAAAACACCTAAAGGTCTAATAAAGAACTGAATGGCAAATAGCGAGGCAGGAGAAAGGATAGGCGGGGCTGGCAGGCAGAGCGAATAAATAGAAGGGGAGATCCGGAAAGAGAAGAAAGAGCAAAAGAACAAGGAGAGGAGGATGCTATGGGCCAGCCACATAGCCACCCAGCCAGCCACAGAGTAAGAATGAAAGTAAGATATACAGAACTAAGAAGAGCAAAAAGCCCAGAGGCAAAAGATAGACAGGATAATTTAAGTTAAGAAAAGCTGGCAAGAAACAAGCTAAGCTAAGGCTAGGCATTTATAAGTAATAATAAACCTCCATGTGATTTATTTGGGAGCTGGGTGACAGCCCACCCCAACCAAAGAGCAAATGAGTAAAGAAAACAACAAACAATGTTTTTGCATTCCAACGTGGGCCCATAGAAAGCAGAACAACACAAGACTACTGTATGCCACAAGTTGTGGTGTTTTGTACTAATACACACTGGAGTTTTTCTGCTCTTATAGAAATGCAATGTTTTAATGATGGGAGAGACATCATATGTTCTTATCATCTCTAGCATATGGTATTTCCAAAGCATGTCATCTAATTGTTCAAGCCATGTATAAAAACCATCACTTACTAGTTATTAATAATTTCCTATGAACAAATATTTATATTACCATTGTATTTCTTAATAGTTTCCACTGATTTTTCATTTTGCTTTCCCAGAAAACTAAAGTCCCCATAAGTCCGATTTCACTAAGGATTTGTGAGGAATTGTTCTCAATTCCGAAAAAGACATTCAGAGAACTATTTAATATGTATCACATAATCTGTAATTCTTGTGGGATCCTTAAAGTTTGGCGTAGAATATGAAAATTCACCCTCTAATACACAGGAAAAGATCTGTTGAGATCAACATAAGAGGGCTTTTAATCATCCTTAGAACTGCTTACATAACCCTAAAAGCAATCCCTATAAAATAAAACTCAGATTTGATCTGACAAACTTTATATTTATAAATCTATCTCTGGTTGGTCTTATTGTACACACAAACTACCACAGAATAGTTGGAGCTTTCAATTATTACACTGGATATGAAAAAATTATCACTAAATGTGGACCATAGAAGTGCATTTAAACCATTTAAGAATAATAAAAATACAATTGTGATACCAAAGGATTAAGTGAACTAACACAGATAAGTAGGCCAAGTAAAAATAAGAAGATTGCTTCAAAAAAAAATATGATTTCTACATAGTCTGAGTCCTTAAATGGGTTAGAAAAATGGTAAATACCTTGTTACTCGTCAGAATTCAGATTGAATTCCTTCTTAGGTAATGTTGAGCTATGTAGAATATGGCTTTTTACCAGTTTTTGACTCAGGAAAAAATTTTGTGTCCATATTGGTATTGTGGTGTTTCCATGGTAACAAGAATGAAAAACAAAATCTAGGCTTGACTTTGAATATCTTATATGTAATACACAAAAGACTGAATAGTAGCTCCTGGGCTAAACCCACATCATCAGGGTTTAGTAAAAAGTTTTTCCCAAGTCAAATAGGTCATCAGTGTTTTAAAGTAGGATATTTCTCAAGAAGACACTGCCCCTTGGCTGTCACAGACTCTACTACTCTATGTTGCATACCACCAATTGCCTTATACTTGAGACATGTCCATCATTCATGTACTTTGTCTGGTCTTAAACACATCTGAGTCTGTAAATTCCTTCAGCATGTTAAGTCAGAAACAAAATGTCTGAGATTTTCCCTACTCCTCAGGCAATAAGCCAGTCTGCCATATGCCGCGTACAAATGCTTTTTAAAAAATGCAGATTATGTAGTAAAAAGCTATAGCCAGAGAGAAGTGTCTTCCACCACTTTCCTATTCCCACAAGGTAACATGATGAGAGACAAGTGTATACAAGTACTGAGTCATACTTTACGAGAAGCATGACATTGAGACTCTTGTTATAACTGCCCATTGTGGAAGGAAAGGAGAGAGGAGGGAAAGGATTAAGGATTAAGTGGGGAGAGTTATTTTTCTATGTAAGGGATGCAAACATCATAAGAGCAAGACCACTCATGAGGTGCCTTTAGTTCTTTCTCAGTATATCTATAATTGAAATGTTTAAGTCAATGCAATGTTTCTTGCTTTGATGACTATTCTTAGTTGTGAACTTGACTATATCTGGAATGAACCATAACCCAGAAATGGAAGGCACACTTGTGATCCAGACCTTGAGGCAGGAAGACAACATGGCTTTAATCCAGACCCTGAGGCTGGAAGTCACACCTTTAATCTGGACCACACCTTCTGCTGGAAGCTTATAGAAGGACAATGGAAGAAGGAAGGGTGGTTCATTTTTTGCCTGCTGGTCCTGGCCTCCTCAGCACATCCATTCCAGCTGAGACATTCAGCCTTGCGGGACTGAGCAGCTACTAGATTCCTGGACTTTGCATTCACAAGTAGCCATTGTTGGACTGCAGCCTGTAAGTCATTCCAATAAACAAATATATATATTATAAATAATTTATATATATATATATATATATATATATATAGAGAGAGAGAGAGAGAGAGAGAGAGAGAGAGATTTATTCCACAAGTTCAGTGACTCTAGAGAACCCTGACTAATAAGCTTGCCTTCTCTATTGTTTTATTTAGGACCAAAGGATTTTCTTTTGTCAGGATCTCAGGGACTGCACACAGCTGCAGCTTACAGAGTTTCTCTTCAGCCCCAAAACCTCTTCCCATCAGTGTTTCTGCTGTGTTAAAGGCAGAGAGAAAAAAAAATATTGAAGAGCTTAGAGCTTGGTGGAAGAGACAAGGTCATATAAAACTTAGACATGCCTCTTTATATACAAAACTTATCCCAAATGCTAAGTGACATATGCAAACCTAAACACGCAATCTTCCTTCTAAATCCTAGGAAATGCGTTTACTTTTGGTGATTTTAAAGAATCAAAAATCCAGTTTATTTCAGCTTCCTCTGTCGCTTTAGACGTACTCAAAGAGTTAAAAAAAAAAAACCTGTGGTTTGCTTTGATTTTACTTTTTATTCTTTCACTCTCCTTATATTACAATGCCTTTCTGAAACTTCCTAAGTGGGTTTTGAAAGGGATAAACGTTGATCAATTTGAAACTAATTTGCTACTTGAAACTCTGCAAACCCACACGCTATTTGAAAGCATCCTCTGGGGACCGGTTTTGAGGAAGCTTTCTCACATCCCATCCGTTATGTGAATGAAGACAAATAACACTCAGTTTCTCCAAGGCCTAAGAATTTATACAAAGCATATTTGATTGCTGGTTACAATGAAGCATTTAATTGAAAAAAGCCTGGTCGATAACAGGAAAAGAAATGAAAAGGAGGTTGAGAGTTATTGACTAAAAAGTTCAGAAAGTTGTGCTTTTATTATTAAGAATGGCATAATGAAGTATACAATCTAGTATAATGTACTATTGTTTAAATGATTTTCGCACAAATGCCAGAAATGAATTCCCTTTAAGAACCATATTTTTTATCGATTAAATTTGTTCTTTCACAATCTCATGTATATATTTAATGCATTCTGATTATTCTTCTGTCTCTCTCCCACCCCTACCATTACTTCCTTCCCTTAAAGTTCCTTTCCAATCTTATCTTTAAATATTTTTTCAATCAACAGAGCCAATCTTCTACACAATTAAAGAAAATATTTAAAGAAAAGTGAGTAGAATTCTAGTTTATTGTTATAAATACAAAATAAGTCCTTTTTACCAAAATACTTACATGCTTTCAATCTCCTTGTGTAGGGGGCATCTAACTACCCTTTGTGATGGTCTGAATGAAAATGTTCCCATAGGTCAGATGTTTGAATACTTGGTCCCCAGTTTTTAGGACTCTTTGGGTAGGTTTAGATGGTATATGGCCTTGCTGGAGGCTGCATATCACTGGGGACAGGCTTTGAGATTTAAAAGCCTCTTGACATTACCAGCGTACTGTTTACTTTCTGCTTATAATTAATGAAATGTGAGCTCTCAGCTTCCTGCTCCAGTCTCCAGTCACCATGCCAGCCTGCTAATATGCTGCTTGCCTATGGTGGTGATGGACTCTGGAACCATAATCCTCTTCCTTCTATAAGTTAGATTAGTCATAGCATTTCATCACAGTAATAGAAAGGTAGATAATAAACCTTTCTACTTAGCAATTTAAAATTAACCCAGACTTAAGTACAGAAAAAAATAGGACATAAATCTAAATCCTTCCTTTAATTAACTGTTTTACTTTGCTTTTTTGGCTGCTTTGATAACCATCATGATCAAAACTAACTTGTGTAGGAAATGGTTTCTCTCATCTTAGACCCTTAGGTCACAGTCCATCATCAACGAAAATCAGGCAGGAACTCAATTCAGGAAACTGGTGGCAGGAACCATGAAGGATCCCAGATTTACTGGCTTGTTCCTCCTGAATTATGCTGTTAGCTTTTTATATACGCCAGGCCCACCTTCGGAGGGGGTGGATACTGCCAACAGTAGACTAGGCCTTCCCACATCAATCGGTATTCGTGAAAACCACCCAAACACACCCACAGGCCGATCTGATGGAGGCAGTTCTTCATTGGAAGTCCCCACTTGTCAGTTGTGTCAAGTTTGACAGTCAAGAAAAGCCAGCGCTCCAACATTTGTCCTTGGCACTGGCAATGTCCGATAATACTCACAGCATCAGCTATTGTGAATTAAAAACCCACTGAGCATTTCAGTACAGACTTTATTCAGAAAAGTCTCTTGGGCCACTTGAGCTGAAGCTGTGTTTCTCATCCATACTGCTTACCATTTTGAATTCCATGTGTATTTCTACATTGAGATACTGGCCTCTTCTCTAACAGTGAAGGACAAGCTTCCAGATAGGCTCAGAGGACCACACAGCATTGCTGTGGAACAATGTTTTTGTACACTGTGAATATTTGTTGCTCTCATTGGTTTAATAAAGGGCTAATAAAATACCTAGGAAGATAGCGATTAGGCAGGACTTGCAGACAAAAAAGAGAGCATGGGGTAAAAGAGGGTGGAGTTGCCAGCGAGACACAAAGGAAGTAGGAGATGAACATGCTGTGCTGGAAAAAAGGTACTGCCATGTGGTAGATCATAGATAAGAAATATGGGTTAATTTAGTTGAAAAAGCTAGTTAGTAACAAGCCTAAGCTATCAGTGTATTTATAATTAATAATAAGTCTCAATGTCATTATTTGGGGAACCAGGTGTCCGAACAAAAAAACTCTGCCTACATAGCATTGTGTAGAGCAAGCCCAAGCCCTGAGGTTAGCACGCTGTATGTATTTACATATTTTGAGGGGAGAGATTATTTCCAAATAAAGCAATTTACATTACTCATAGTGATGTGGCTTATTCCCCACATTTACATGGCAGGCACTGTAGTTTAATCCAAACAGGTTTTATTTACATGACATGCAAAGACCAAACATACAGTGCTAATTCTTCCTAACCCATTATGCTATCATCTAACTTTGACAAACCTTCTGTCTTTTGCTTCTACAACTCTCATGTATCTTTCTTTTCTTCCTACACAGCCTTGCTGCTAGATTGTAACTTAATTTATACCTGTTTCTATATAGTTTTTCCATGTGTTTTCTTCTCTCTCCATTCCTAAATCTACTTGGGTGTGTGTTTCCAGATCCTCCCCCTTACTTTTTGGCTATTCTTCAACTATCACTTTCTACTCGGAATAATGGTTTTATTTGTTAGATAAACATCAGAATATGTTAAAATAAATTAATAATTATATATATATATAGAGAGAGAAAGTTCTGCTTTAAAATCCTATAATTTTATTTTTCTTCCTTTTGAGAGTATTTTGCCATATGGACTGATAGTAATCTTCCAGTCAAGTTGATGGGATTTATATTCAACACAGAAACACAACACTGGGTATAAAAGTGAGGGTGTTTCTAGACAACAGTAACAGAACACGGAGATGACTTCAAATGTGAGCAGTACCTTTCCATGGACTGGGATCCGGAACTGAACCAAAGGACAAAAGCAACTTGAGTACCAACGTTCCTGCCCCTCTGCTTCCTGAGCGCAGAGCAGTAGGGCCAGTCTCCTCAAGTTCCTGGTATCACTAAGTTCCTCAGGATGCCTTGACCCCTTGCACTGTGAGCTGGAATAAACCTGCTCTTCTTGAGGTTGCTTTCATAAGATATTTTGTCACAGCGAGGAAAACGTAACCTATCCAGGATCTTCTGGTCTTGACTTTACAATTCCTCTTCTGTGTCTGCTGAGAGTCCAAGTGTGTGCCACGAGAACTGATGAAAATTTCTTTAGCTCTGGAACAGGCAGGAGGAACATGTGGACTATGCAATCCTTGCATTGTATTTGAATGGGATCTAGAAAATGTAAAATGATCCCTGACACACTCCAAGAAGCTTCCTGGCTGATGATTTAAAAGCCCAAGTCCTTTGAACCAAGTTTCTGCTCTTCTTTTTTTGCTTTTAGTGGATTCTACACTTGAACTCACCAATGCGACTAAGAACTAAATGAGTAGGTGACAGGAAAGTTACACAATGGTACAAACCATTTCAATATTTAAAGAGAAGTTTCCTTTCACTCGGTTTTGCTTTTTTTTTTTTTCTCTCCTTGTTTTTGTTTTGGTGGGGGAACTGTTGTTGAGACGAGTTCTCACTAGACCACCCAGGCTATTCTGGAACTTACTACATCATCAAAATGTCCTCTGATTCCTAATCCTCCTGGCTCAGCCTCCTGAGTTCTGGGATAACTCCGGAAGGTAACTAGTATTTAGAAAATGATTAATTTCTACTATGAAAACGTGACATCTCTCATGTTAGCCCTTCAGTATGATGAATAACACCACACCTATGCTTGTCACACTTCTATCATTGATGGTACTTTATTACTGGTCATATAATTGTACCTCAGACTGCTAGCATAGACTAGAGTGCCCTGTATGCTAGATGATCTCCCAGTATAAAGTCATTTGCAGTTTAAAATTTAAAATACCACCCTAATTAAAACAACAGTTGCTTTTGAAACTAAGGCTTTTAATGACACTGTGGTCATAAAAACGTTCTGGCTTGCCATTTGAAATGTGTCTTCAAAGAATCCATCATCATGATTCCGTCCCTTTGAGAGTTTTACTTCCTTAAAGTAAAAAAAAATCTGATTTTTAACCTTCTTGTCCATTTACTATAAATTTAACTATAAATGTTGAAATGCTTTATTGCCAGCTAAACCATTGATCCCTAGAGTGGCATTTTACGGTTATTTGGTCATTAATTTTAACATAACACGGCTTGTGGGGAGAAACTAAGTCATCAAAATCCCTGATTCAACATATGTTGTTGCTTAAGAGAGGCTAAAATATAAAATAGAGACTACCGGAGTCCATAGTTGTCAGGATGGTCTGAGGGACTATGCACAAAGTTTGGAGATCCTTTAACCAGTAACTAAACTTCTTCTTTAAATTACGTGGGGGGGAATGGATAATTTTAATATAGAAATCTACAAGAAAAGCAAGGCTAGAGAGAAGGCTCAGACATTAAGCGCTGGTTACTCTTGTAAAGGATCTGGGATCTTAGCACACACAGGCAGCTCTGTAACCCCAGTTCCATGGAATCCATCGCCCTCTTCTGGACTATAGGAGTATTGCACAAACATACATCAATGTAGGTAAGACACTCAACACGTAAAAAAAAAATCTTTAAAAAATAAGTCAATAGTAAAATGTATTAAACATTTTATACAATGGAAAGTTTTTTTAATAAAACTCATATTTGATTATTTTATATTTCATACAATATTAAGAGACTATTGTTAGTAAAATTGTTAAAGTTTTTATTCTGTTGAGGGTCATTAATTTCTTAAAGCTTTTTGTTTTGTTTTATTTAAGTCTTTGTGTTTTTATAAAATTGCAAGATGTAGCATCCAGTCTGAAAGAAAGACTCGGCTCTGTAGATACAAGTCCCCTGAGTGGTTATAGTCCTAAACCCATGTACATACAAGTAGCACTAAGAGAACTGAGTAGGGTATATGTATATGTACACAAAAATGTATAAAATATATGTATAAAACATATGTAACAATAAGAATTGTGCAAGAGGTCAAAAGTTTGATAGGGAGTCTAGGAAGGGATACGGAGGAATTAGAAGCAAAAGGAGGCATATATATGATGTAAATACAGTACTCATGTATGAAATTCTGAAAAAATAAGTTGAAGAAAGTGTGTAGGCTCCAGTATATCTATACTCCCAGATGGAAGTTTTCCCACATGGAAGTTTTTGGTTTCTTACGAAAACCAAAATCATTGTTCTCTATGTCATTTCAGAATGAAATTTCTGAATCTTGAGGCTGGAAACCGGAAGCATCTAAACTTCTTATGCAAATTAAATTTTCATTATAATTGCTCAGTGTTTGACCTCAACTCTTTCACAAAATTTCACCAAACAAGGTGGCAGATCTTCTGGTTAATACCATTTGTATAACAGAACAGCTGATGCTGGTATCAATCTATATCAAATTTAAAAATAATAGAGTAGAAAGAAAAGGTGACAAACTGTTGGTCAACTGGTTATAGATCAGAGTCACATCTTCACATTGACCAAGTGATAGAGACTGGCCCTCCCTACCTAACCAATGAAATTGCTCACTAGTGCTTTCTCTAAACTCAAGCTTTGTATATGTGTGCGCGCACACACGTGTGTGTGTCTCTCTCCGTGTGTGTGTGTGTGTGTGTGTGTGTGTGTATGCATATGTGCAAATACAAACCTCAAATATTCTGACAAATGAACGTTTTATAAATCAAGAAAGCAAAGCCATCCTCATCCAGACCTCCCCAACAGTTCCTGAAGAAAAGTAGGGCAGTCCTTGGCTCTGGTTCTACTGAGTTAACCATAGAAGCCACAGTCACTCCAGCCTCACCTGATACAACATAAGCCTGTTTTTATTTTAGTACTGCCCATGGTGGTCCAATCAGCTTCAGGCAGTACCTAAAATCAGCTTTTTACAGCACTAAATAAGAAACCCCAGATCAATTACATCTGGGATTCCAGCACACATACCCATGCATTCCCCCTACACAGGAAATCGGTGCTCCTGCCTCAGTCTACCTTTGAAACAATGGCTCCCAGGTATGCTATCCTCGGCGTTCCAGGACCCAGAAATTTCTCCAGAAACTGAGTATAAAACAAAAATATAAGTTTACCTTACCTTACCTATTTTAAATGAGAAGCAATTGTAAACGTTATTCACATACTTATCAAATTATGGCTATTGAAAAAAAAGAAAATCTTCTTGAACAAATTTGGATCACAGTATAATTTATAGTAAGATGCAGCAAGGGAGGAAGTGTGGAATGTTTCCGGCACTGGCAGCTGCAAGCTGATCTGGTCAGTTGTCTACCCAGCAGAAAGGAAAAGTCCACTGAGTCCTCTCTTTTACATAGAACTAGACCCAGTTAAAATCCTATTAAGAAAAGCTTTGATTAAGACTGGAATACCTTAGGATTTGTTGCAATTTAGCTGTTTCTCATTCAGTACATTTAAGTTGATATCTTTTAAGATGCCATTTAAAGACGGAATATAGACTTCCTAATGCTGTTTAAGAGATAGGGTTGAATGAACTGTCACATTTCCAATCCTTCCCACGGTATATGAAAAGAGGATCCCCACACTGACTGTGACACTCAATTTAGACATCATTTAATCTAGTAGTTCGCCAACATTTTATCATCAGACTTACCAAGGTCTTTTTTTTTTTTTTAAATCAAGTGTTAAGGCACTGCCTTAAACTTCCAAATATGGAACGCATAGAGATTGAGACTATATAGTTTTTAAGACTTTGAGCAGTTTATTAGTTAGGAAAATGTCTGATCTGTGAATCAAATACAGATCCTTTGACTGAAAGAACAAGGGAGGGAGGGAGGTACAGGGTCCTCTGCCTGGCAGCTAAGACAGCTGTGTATACATTTGTGTTTGCTCTCACAGAAGCTCTCACATGTAAATTAGTTCTGACAGTAACTGATGTGAGAGAGGATACAAATGTGTCTTAAACCACTTTTGCAACCATTCAACCCTGCTATATGGAAAAACATATATTATGCACTGATTTGTTATTAATTTCATTCCTCCAAAGAAACCTTTGCTTGGCATTGTTCTAGACTCTCATGGTGGTACGTAGTGACCTGCTGTAAGCATCGAAAGCTGTGACAGAAAATGATTTTTAATTTGGTGAGTTTCCATCAGTTTCTACTCCCCTAAGGCTCTAACTGTTGTTTCTTCTAGATCCCATACACTGAGCTGTAGATGGATATCATGCTTCATCTCACTCTGAACTCTCAATACTTAAGAAACCTAAGACTCCAGTACTACGTTTCATGTTGAAACAAAATTAGAAGAATATGGGAAGTATAATATAATGTGTATTTAAAGCTGCTTCTCATCCCTAAAATCTTAAAGGTATTCTAGGATGACATGACAGAGATCGTGAGTTATAGTAAATCAACCCAGGTACCATTCTCAGCGCCCTTTCCCGGATGTTCCCAGATCACCTTCCCTCTGCAGGAGGCACAGAGACACAAGACACTCAACTGTCAGATGTCAGTAGGGGTTTTGCTCCCTCTCATCAGAGTTCTGTCGGGGAGGGGGAAGAGAGACACAATCCAGAGGAGTTTCCCGGGAAGCAGACTCCAGAGACCAGCATCGAGGTGCAGATCTGGTGTAATGTGTATGTTCACTGGCATACATACATACATTATCCAGTCAGCTAAGGTCATAACGAGTTACTGCCCAATAGTCAAATGGCACATAACCTGTGTTATGTGAGGATCTACAGGGAACGGGGGTTGCTGTGGGATGGTCTGTATGTCAAACATGTTGCTTATTGGTCAATGAATAAAACACTGATTGGCCAGTGGTCAGGCAGGAAGAAGTATAGGTGGGACAAGGAGGAGAGAATTCTGGGAAGTGAAAGGCTGAGCCAGAGACACTGCCAGCCGCCACCATGACAAACAGCATGTGAAGATGCCGGTAAGCCACAAGCAATGTGGCAAGGTATAGATTTATAGAAATGGATTAATTTAAGATATAAGGACAGTTAGCAAGAAGCCTGTCACGGCCATACAGTTTGTAAGCAATATAAGTCTCTGTGTTTACTTGGTTGGGTCTGAGCGGCTGTGGGACTGGCAGGTGACAGAGATTTGTCCTGACTGTGGGCCCGGCAGGAAAACTCTAGCTACAGGGGGTTGTTTGTCCAGGCAGTGTGTCTGTGGACAAAGGGCAGGAAGTAGGCAACATCCTGGGCTCTGGCGCCAAATTAGAGAGTCTCCAATTAGCTGGGACTCTATTATGAGTCACCTAGTGTTCCAGAGACTCAGACCTGCTCAAACTGACACAGCAGGTGTTGGCGCTTCTCATATTCTATTGTTCCCTGTCTTTTAGTGACACCATCTGAACAGACTGACCTCTCAAATGTCCTTTGGTATATATGGTAGATTGGTTCTGAAACCCCACCTCTCCCTGAAGATACCAAAATCCAGCAGATGCACAAGTCGGGTACAAAGTGGCATAGTCTTACATGCAAATATTCTCCTACATACTTTAAATCATCTCTAGATCATTTGTAATCTTATATACAATATTAATGTGCATAGCTTTTATATGGTATTTTTGACAATAATGACAAGAAACAATTCTTTATTTGTTCAATAAGGATAATTTCCCCCAATTATTTTCTATGAGTATGGTTTAATCTACAGGCTCAGAATGTGCTGTACTCTCAGAATGTGCTGTACTTGCTTTTAACTGAAACCCAAGACTGAGATGTTTTAAAGACATTAAATATGAAATGACTAGTCTAGATTTCATTTAGCAGAGAATCTCAGTAACAACTAAATTCAAAGCCACCCCGACACTTAAGTATACAACCAAGTATGCAAGTACAGCTTGGTTTACAGGAACATGTTACCATGTGTACTTCCTCTCTAGGAAATGCAAGCACCAATAACTATTTCTTTTTAAGTGGCTGGAGCTCTACTGTATGTGAATCACAATAAACCAAAGCTTTAAATCCCACTAAATCCTTAAAAATGAATTTTACATAAAATTAGGTAAGCATGCAAGAAAAGATAAGCAATTTGAGGAAGAAGCCAATGGAGGAGAAAATGTAGTAGTGCATGTGTGTTAACAGTATGGTGCAAGGAGCTGACACCAACACCACCTAATAGTTCTTAAAGGATAGAAGGAGGCCATTCTTGCTGATATAAGAGGTAGTTCACCACACAGTTTTACATAAGAAGAGGAAAGGACATGCTACTTATTGATGGGTTCGTTTGGTCAGTTTGAAGGGTAAAACACTCACTTGCATTATTTCACAAGAAGCTAGAGGTAAAATTGGGCCTTAACTCTTAAACCCTCACATTCATGTTCTGCTCCTTCATCCTTGCGTTATGACTGTTGCCCAGTCTATTCTATTGAGCCATTTAAAAACAACTGGTTTCAACCTTACCAGAGAATTGCCCCCATCTCCCAGCTTTCTGTGGCCACAGACAAAAGTCTACTTGTACTAGATAATTGTAAAACTAGGAATAAATCCCGTGATTTCCATTTTTTTTTTCATTTAACAATCAGAATGTTCTGACAACAAATAAAGAGGGCAAAGACCGGAGAGTATCCGTTGTCCACTTGTACAGACATTTAAACAAACTTGGACAAATCTTAATGCTTAGAAGTGTTTAAAGGCTTGGGAGACGGCTCAGTGGTTAAGAGCACTGGCTGCTGTCCTGAGTTCAAGTCCCAGCAACCACATGATGGCTCATAACCATCTATAGTGGGATCTGATGCCCTCTTCTGGCATAAAGTTGTACATGCAGACATAAAAAGCAGTGGGCCCTGCATCTTGTCTGGGCAGCACAGAGGAGCTGACACTGTTGACAAGGGCATAGGCGAGCTGGCCCAGGAATACGAGCATGGGAGACATGGTCCTGCCCTTCATCTGTGATATAGCGGCATGGGCAGGGGAGAGATGGCCTCCATCCCATCCATCAATGTCTGAGGCAGGTGGGAGAACTGGCCCTGAGGTCATAAGACAGGAAGAGCTGTCCCTGTCTCCCACAAGCTACAA